>JACXSJ010001433.1:0-92496 GCA_014851325.1 Pentalonia nigronervosa
GGTTGGGCAGTATCTTCGATACAAGTATCTTAGATGCAATTGTATCTTGTACCCCTGTACAATTATAAAAAGTTTCGAGTATCTTGTATCGCGATGCATTAATGCAATAGTTGGAAAAATTAATCTCTTACGATTATTTTCACTCGCCTACAATCATTTTCACGAAAAGTAGCATTCGGCGGTTAAAATTGTTAAAATTTGACTTGTATTTTTATTTCAAACATTTTAGGATAGATATTATTGTGCCTTATTGTATTTCAATTAAAAGTCATGAGTCACTTATTACGACTATATGGGAAATTCTAAGTACCATAAATCTTCCAAAGAAACACACCACACGAGGATTAAACGCATTACACGTCGACGGTTAAAATCTACCCCTATTAACCAAAATATAATCCTGTACTGTCCTCATAAACCCCACGGATTTCATATCATTCAAATAAAATGAAATGTAAGCACACGCCGAGTGCAGGTCAACTATTTGGACACTCTTCTTGCTTCGCTCAACTCGATAATTATAGCCCGTATTTAATATTATATTATTACTATATATTAGTGCTCAAATTATGTAAAGTACTCTACGCAGGGGAGAGAGGATTACGGAGCTCATCAACTATTTTTTATTTTTTGTATATTTTGAGAGCACTCGCTAGTACTTATTAATTTCGTTTATACGCCGTTTTTTTTTTTGCAAAATATTTTTTTAAAACGCATTTTGTTTTTGTAGTTTTTATTCGAAAAGATTGCATATTGAATAAAATTTATTCAAATTCAACATTTGCAGGTGTATTACCTACATATACAACATATAGGGTTGGCGGTATTTTCGGTATTTCAGAGTACCGGTATACCGTGATTCGGTAATTACCGTGAATACCGTATACCTACCTACGTTTATTATTTATTATTTTTATGTAATCATAATGACATAATATATTATATAATATTGTAATTTTTGTTAGGTTGATGCCCGTCTCTTTGATGAGTTTGACGTATTGGATTGGGAAAAATCTGTTTTTTGGTGTAGTGCATAAAACTTTAAACCACGTATGGAAAATAATCCATAGTCCTACTTTGTAAATTATATGCCGGTCCACAACTTTACTGTAAAAAGATTGAGAACCTCTGATCTAGAATACTAGACCCGATTGTAGAAGTAGAACGGTTCTACTAGAACCTTTTTTTATTTTCGTAGAAACTCCTACCTCCCTCTTTCGCAGTATTATAAAATATTTTGAGACTTTTAAACATTAATGAATAATTACAAACATGATTTTTAAAATAGATATTAATGTTAAATTTTCTTGGATTGGAAACTTGGGAACACTTATAAATTCACCAATCACCAAGATCCGGTAATTACCGAAGTACGGTATTTTTGATAGTCGTCGAAGTTAGTAATTACCAAAAATACCGTATAGCCGGTAATATCGTAGATTCCGATAGAAAACAAATACCGGATACCGGTATTAAATTTTTAAATACCGCCAACCCTAATACAACATGATATGACGATAATACTACGATATGATATTACAAAACAGCTATGGAATATGTAATTAAGCGAAAATCAAGAAATTATTAGTGAATATACCTAAATGTAATTGTTTATAATATTGATTTTAACGTTAATATCTAGGTAATAAATGATATTTTATAGACTGAGTTTACACCTTTTATTTTTCTACATAAGTTTTTCTATATTAGTCTATATGCATATATAAGGACGCCACTTTGAAGGTATAAGAGAAATTCAATAATTTCAATCTACTTTAATTTTTTCCAATTTTAACAGTCAGCATTCTTTTATTCTTCAATTTCAAGCACTGGATTTATTACTATCAGTTTTGAAATCAATGATAAATCTTATCATTTAGAAAAGGATTCTAAGCAATTTATTTCAGTGTTCCACCACAGTTCTACTGTAGTTCTCATTGTACTACTGTAATGTTGTTGGCATATCACAAATCATTTCTGTACAAAAAATCATGACAACTATTATTATTTTATAAAATTATTTCCAGTGAGAAAAAAAATATATTAATAGGAGCAAATGTGGTGAAACGTCCAACTACAGCATACTTTACGAGGAATTTTGTCGAGTGTACAGAAAAATAAATTATTAAAACATATTTTTATTTTGAAATAAATTAGTAATATCAGAAGTATATATTATTAGTATAATCTAAATGATTTCATTATAAACCTAAATTTTAGTTAAATGTAAAATCTTAAATTCAAAATCATCATTTCTATACTGCAATATGTCCCAAAGTACCGCGTATCGCCCTTATAGTTTCTCAATCAATATATTTTAATGTGTTTTTTTTTTAAAAAAAAAGAGTAATAAATATGGAAATTCTAATTAAATGACATAAGATTCAATTTTTTTTTTAACAAAAAATCATAAATTTACAAAAAATATTTTTATACAATTAATTTTTTAAATTTTCAAAACGACAATTTTTTAAAATAATTAAAAAAAAATAAATATTAAAATCGAACGAAAATCTGCCGAGTTAAAGACAGAACCCAAATGAATAATTTTAATTCTAGTTAACAAAATTGCGATATGGGTATAGGTATTATTATTATGAATCAAATTTATAACTGTAAGACAATTTTAGGCCACGGCTATTTGTCCCATTTCGTAATTTTATGTTCACTTCGCGATAGTTGAAATATTTAAAATAGGTAATCATTTTACGACGCTCAGTAAACAATACGACATGGTAACTATTGTTATTTCTATTCAAATCAAAACTTTGATTAGGTATATGTTAGTACGTATAAGCTTTGTCAGGCTGTAACAGATATTTTATTACTGTAATGTTAAAACAATTAATTATTTTTGAATTATTATGAATTTTGACTGGCAAGATACCGGTTATCAAAAATGGAAATTTTTAATCTCAACTGAAAGTTTCACGAATAATTAAATATTTACAAACAGTCATAAAAAATCTGAATTCCTATCGAAAGTGATTAAAGCATGCCATTCGGGTTTTGCTAACATAACAGTTGTTCTTAGAAAATTTAAAAACTAAACTTGGTGTACCTTGGTCGATTTTCCCTCAATTTTGGTCATTTTTGTTTTTGAACTATTTTATAAAATATAATCAAAAAAAGTCTATCCTGAAATAACTTCATTATATTAAAAAATATCCATTCGGCTAAAATGTCCACACTTGTTACTGTAAAAAAAAAACACATTTATAATTATATTGATTTACCACCGAGATACTAAGGGTTGATACGGGACTTTTTTTGCGACGTAATGTATACTGAAAAAAATTACAGTGTTTTATCGAAGAAAAAATGAAACAGTCGTTAAGAAGTTATCTAATAGTCTTATAAAACTTTTGAGATTATTTTTATTATAATTAAAAATAATAATATATAATTACAGTGAAATCTCGTTAAGTCGAAATTCTAGATAAATAAAAAGTTTTCCACTCGTTGAGGTTTTCGACTTACCGAGGAGGTTAGTTCACGCTGTACTATAAAAATAAAATTCTTTTTGACGCGGTTACGACAATTGTTTGTTTTGTTTGTCAAATTTGTACGATACTTGTTTACGGCGATCGTTAAACCGGTACGTGTCATATTAACTACACAGCAGTCAATCTAACATAGTGGATCGTGCGACTTTGTCGAATAAAAATGAAATATAAGATGTCGGCACTTACGCGGAAAGTGTAAAAATAAAAGTATATTTTTTACTCGCACGGTCGTTTCTAATCGATTGGAATACCACCACACGCGGTTCGTTTTACGTGTTAAATGAGTAAAACGCTTTAAAACTAGAACTGCTGCAATATTATTTAGAGCACGTTGTCCGTCGAAAGGGCTGTGGGGTGGGGGGGGGAGGATAGAGTATTATGTTGTAAGGCGCCGACCACCGGACGATGCGCGTGCGGGTTACGTTGATCGATTCGAGCCAGTTTTAAAGTCTAACAAAAGGTATTATAAAAGGTATAATATAGGTATCTGCCTATATATATATATATATATATATATATATATATATATATATATATAATAATAATCAGCCAATGTTGAACTACCATTCGGCGTACTGATTATTCATGATCACTCCTCGACTATTATTATGCGTGTCAATATTATTATCTGTCATTGCATTAATATCGCATTACACGACGACGTTCGCCGTACGCGAACACGACATTAACCCAAACGAAACGTTTTTTTTTTTTTGTACGTTTGAATTTTTTACGTCTACTATGGTTTTATAAACAACAATATGTTTCCCGAATTAAACAGTCCAACAGTTCGTTTGATATAGTAGGTGGGCATGTTAAAAAATGTGGGGTACCGCCGATTGCCCTTACTTCACGCTAGCATATATCGTGTGTTATAGTTTCAAACGCAGAACACATAATATGATTTATAACTAACCTGAGGTAGGTACCCGATTAAAACTTTTATTTTATTTTTTTTTTTTTTTACCATACACTAATATTGATTAAAGCAAAAACTGCATAACGATAAACGCAAAAATTGTAGAACGTTAAGACTACGAATAACGTAAAACAAAATTTTAATTTAAAATGCAAGCCTTGATTTTATGAACAATACGAAATTCGTTGTGGAAAACAAATAATTTTAAACAGTTTTTACATCGTGTTAACTAATAACAAATCGTAAATATTTTTAACCTCTACGTAGTTTTGTTTATATTTTTAAATTATTTAAATATAATATTATATACCTGAAATTTGTTAGAAATTATCGGATACCATATAAGTCTATAAGTCAATGACAATAACTGATAAATTATCGTCATAGTAATCGATAAAAACACCAAACCTTATTAAATATTATTTATGTTCAGGTTGTGTTGCAAATTGTAATGTGAGTATGACAATTTTTTATTGAAATAGCATTTATTATTTGTGTTGTACTTAAATGTATATAATACGATAAATTACAAAAATTAGACCCAGTAGAAAGTATAGGAAATTTGAATATATATTATTTATAATATCCGGTAATTTTTCAAGGTAATTTATTCTATAACCAAATAGACACACAGTCAAGTACTCAAGTTCACTAAAATAAATAGTAAGGTATATTATAGATAACTGTACTTACTAAAGATTAACTGAAATAAAATTCATATCAAATAATTTTCATAAACAATGAAAATAAATATTGATTCATAAAATCAACTAAAGATGATACAATAATTAATTGATTAAAAAAAAGAAACTATAAAAATGTATAATACTGTGCTGTTGACGTTGCTGAAAATATGTTGCATGCAGGAAATGCTCTTAAAAAATAACCAAACATATATTTTAGATTTAACAAGTTTTTCATTTATTAATTTTTATGATTTAAAAATAGACTGCAAAATCATTTGACAAAAATTTAATAAAGATATTACAATTATTTAGATATTGAACGGATAATTTACATTCAGAATTATTGTGGGTACGGTTTGCTACTTCGAGTCGAAATAAAATAAAAAATTATTATATCCCGGATTCGTGTATATAGGCGATTATAATTTTAATAACAACGAAAATTTCAAAGATCTTTCATCGATATTGCTGATACAAACATTTGCGGAAAATCTTATAAAAAGAAAACAAAGTGTGTAAGACCGTAGTATTGTTCGCTACTTGAACGTTTTAATGAAGTATCCACTTATACGCTTTATAGTATATTATGCTTATCAACAATTAACATTTTAGTGTTATTATAAGTATCTTCTTACGTTTTTCTTCGACTCGGGTAATACTACTAATACTTTAAACTATTATTTGAAACACTTGAGTTATTTGTATTGCACTTGCTCAAATACTTAGTGAAAAACTAGGCGACTCGGTTACAATAGTTTTAAATTTTAAATGTGGACTCGCTTGCGAAATTCGTCGAATGAAGATAAGTAGTTAGGGGCTTTTATGAAAAAATAATTATCGAACAGTAAAAAGTAAAATCAAATTGCTTCACGGGGAGCATAACTATTAAAAATCAGATGCTTAAAAAGTAAACTCTGTGGAATAATCATATTAATAAGTTTGTTAGACGTTATGGTTGTGCATTGCTGTACTTAACTAGGTATTAAATTAATTTACGACTTAAAACTTTGTATTTCAATAGTTACTTGATTATTTATGGCCAAATGTGTATTCAAATAATAATTATTGTTGATAAATGACAACTACCAGAGAAAATTTTTTACTCAAATAATAAACAAAAATTAGGTAATTGTACGCCGCTAATTACACTGATTTATAATTTCCCCGACTGAAAGAAATCACCGATCCGCTCCTGGATTTGTAATTCAAAAAATACTTACCTATTCAGCATAGAGGTTGATATTTGTTGTTATATTATTGTATATTATTATTTAAATATTTAGGACATTTTAAGCTATTTATTAAAACCTATTTTCATAATTCTACGGTACGTCGATATTGACTTCTAAATTATATTATGTTAATTATAATATTAGGTATTTAAAAAGGTAATAATTCATTTAATTATTTTGTGAAAAAACTATTTTTAATTAAGCCTAGCTTATTTATATGAATAAATCACTTACAGTCATTATAATATCAATAGTAATTATAAAATAAAATATCCTTAGAAATAAATCCTGTCATGATGAACAATCTCTGGATCAGAATCGTTTTTTATATTATACGATGAATTCAAAATTAACAAACCCATTACGGTGATGACTAAGGACCGAATTTTTAAAAATGCATATTCTTCTACAATTCACTTAGAATTATTTTGATTCAAAATTTTGACGTTATGTAATGTGTAGATTATATGGTTGACTTTTTTTTGCATATTTTTGCATATTTGAGTAAAAATAATTATAAATTGCATATTTCTATACAATTGCATAAAAGTTACGTTTTGTATGAATAGTTAATGATTTTTATTTTTATTCTTTGCTCTAATTCGAGAAAATAATTGATTTTTTCAAGAAGTTTTTCAAAATATAAATCTATGCTACGTAACAATCGCAATAATTTCCAATTTGAAAATCTAAAATTATATGCTGTAACTTCATGTTTGGTACTCGTTCTAAAATTAATATTACATTTTCCGTTATTAATTTTACATTTGTTTAATTTAACTGTAAGTACACCCAATAGTTTGTATACGTTTATCAGCAGAAGTATTATACTGATATTTAAATTGTATTTTTTTTTTCACATAATATATTTTGTAATTTTTTTAAGATTCTTAGATTTTTTTTTTTTTTAGCACACTAAAAGAATTTTCTTCGCCTATTTTTTGCATATATTTTCGTTAATTTTAGCACATAAATATGTGCGTATTTAACAATAGTTTTTGCTTAAAAATCCGGGCCTTAATGACGACTTGTCAAAAACAAAGCACACTCAAAACCTACCATACAGCAAACTACGCGACATGAAATACCTACGGTGTTGTGTGATAACAATTATTAAAAAGTTATACTCGATTAGGTTTTTATGGACAACGGTTACAAAACATCTGCACTGCAGTTTAGATGCATTTTATCCTCGATTATTGTATGTATGTAATGCGCTCTCACTAATAGAGAGTGTGGGGGAGGTACCGACTGGGTAAGTCCGGGTAGGTTTATAGGTTTTCTACTATATTTGAGGGAAAAGGGAGTGTCCAACTCAGTGGATATTCATTCGAAACGGTATAATAGTCATTATATTATTATAATATGCGTATCCGTAAATTGTGTTTAAAATTCCACGTCGCTTCACATCACTTAACTATACATATACTTTAGATGTTTATATACGTAAGTCATAATTAAAAAAAAACTATTGCTCCAAAATGCGTTACCTATTTCAGTATTTATACGTGTTCTGTATACGTGCTACGATAAAGTATATTATGCTTACCATTTTTCCTCACTGCCTTCAGTCTTTATGTCCGGTATGTTAGCAATTTTCTTGTTCAGAAAAGCAACAGATATTTTAAGTAATGCCTATAAAAATTGCATAAATATTTATTAAAACGTGGTATCAAAACTTAAGGTCTATTATTTGAGGTTGTCGTTGTTTGACAAATAAACAATATTGATACTTACATCGGAGTATGATTTCTCTATGGAAGATTTTTTGATCAAAAAACTCCTAAAGAAAAAATCAAAAAAAAAAAAAATCATACTCGTGTCAGTGGTAAAAATATATTTTAAAATTGGATTGTTCAGAGTTCAATGAATTATAACTTTAGGTCCATAGCGACTAATCTGATTTTTTAATAACTCAATAAATAAAAACGGTGTGAAAATTGCTCATTCGATAGAATACATTTTAACTTTAGAAAATTTATGAAATTTAAATATGTACACAAACGCGCACTATCGGTACTCGAAAAAAAAATAAACAAATGAGTTTATATCAAAGCAACAATTCATTGAACAAACATAAACTATAAATAATAATTTATTCCATACTAATTTTATAAATAAAAAAAAAAACACTGCAAGTTACAACGAAGATTATTATTTTTAAAGTGCAATGTTTAATATTGTTCCAATTTCTACACTTAAAAAGACACTAAAATTATTCACCTTATGTCTTCCAACAAATCGCATTCGTTTTGATTTTTCAAAAGTAGTTTTGCTATTTGTTCCGAGTGAAGATTTTTCAAAAACTTGACATAATTCCCCTTAAACAAAATTAAAACACAACAATTACATACATAACATGCGATACAGACATTATAATACAATATGAAAAATCACAAAATCTTTATGTTTAATCATAAACTATTATTGTTTAGAATCTGTAGAATAAAAATAATAAATAATTATTATAAGTTTATTAATTAAATTACGTAAACAAATTTAAATGTATTTTATAAATACTATTTCGTTTACAAACTATCAGTACTATTATTATTATTATTTTATTTTTTTTTTTTACTGTTATACGTTTTTTTCTTAGAAACTTTCGTTAGTGAAACGTAAACGAATATTGTTCGGTATTTTAATTCTCAATATTTTGTTTCCACATGAAAAAATAATAATTAAAATTTAAAATCAAAAAAATAAATTATAGTAGGTTTATGTTAGGCATGTTATTTGAACCGTTTAATTAGTTTTATACCTACCTATTTGTAAACACCGCTTTCTAATAGAGCAGTATCGGATAACATATTTTAGTAATTTGAACTATTTCCGATAACAGTTCAAAACATTCATTACCAATTCATCAATCAATATCAACTGTGTTAATAGAAATTAATTTTAACATGCATTTATCCATAAGTATTTAAATTCCACATATTAAAAAATAACGGTCACTAAATAAAATTATCAAAAAATATAAAAACAATAATTTTTTTTTCTAAATATTATAAATTATACTTACATAGCAAATTAAAATGTTGAACGAAAACAATTATTTTGTTTATATAATATTAATAATTAATAATTATTACAAGTGAAGCATACAACTGTCGTATCATATTTACGAGTTTATGTATTTAAAATGTGAAATCAATCAAATTAATGTTAATTAATTATTTATCGAACATATTAACTTGAAACAAACAATAAAATATTATAAAAAAATATCTATTCGTCTTCATAACAATGCCATCACATAAAGACCTGCGTTTTTTTTTAACATTTCATACAGTTCGACAAAATATATTATAATAACCTTCATTTGCGCGACCATATCTTGGATTTATTTAACAAATTTACATATTACATATAAATAACAAATATTCTATTATCAATAAAAAAAAAAAAAAAACAAGGAGGTGTGTATTGACGTGAACTTATTATTTCCACAATAATAACAGTAATGCAGTAATATCGATTATTGTATTATAAATATGTGTTTTGATAGTCACAGCGAGTTGTATGTCCGTCGCGAAAAAATCAAAAAAAAAAAAATAATACTTGAAACAAGTTTAAACTTTAAACCGTTATGGTGATCAAAATTCACGACTATAATCCTGTTTGACGGACATTTATTTTTAATAATGGCTTAATCAATATTACAATAACGTCATTTGACGAAGACTGTTTTTTTTAATTTTGCAAATACTTTAAGCCAGAATAATTCCGCCGAACAGACTCGAAACTATGTGAATATCGAAAACAATCAAAGATGGAAATTGTCGATTGAATAATACGTCGACACGCGTGTATATAAAATATTATACAGAATTACTTACTATAATCGTTTAGCCCACTTCTACTCTTTAATAAAACATTTATTCAAATTCTGACTTTTGGAATCTTTGAGCATGGGTACCATTAAAGGTTGAATTAAATATTTAGATTTTTAGACCATTTGAGGAGTATAGAAATTTTGTGGTGATATAAACTAACGTTTAAAATGAAAACTTACATGTTTACTGTAAATTATTAGGCAAATTGGTTTTTGAGTTATTGAATTTTATAAGGATATTGCTGAGGATAATGTCCTTAATAATATAACGACTTTATAGAAAATTAAATAAAATAAATGTAATATTATATTTTCTACTTTAGTGATATAGTATTAAAGATACCATTATGATACTCGGACAATTTTTACAAATTTGTGATTATAGTGCCCCCAGAGTAGCATATAATTAGACCCAAATTTTTGGAGGATTCTCCACTGGTCAAAACCAAAAATTGGCTGACTTTCACTGAACTAAGACATTTCGGGAAAAATTCCAATCGATTTCAGGAGGGAGGGGGGAAAGGATTATTGGTGTGCTCGACAAACGAAATTATACGTCGATCGCATTAGAGGCGTAGCTTATATAAAGCTATGGCGTCATTTCAAGACTAAACGAATTCGTAATTTATCGACGCATGAAGACGAACGCACCGCGATTGACAGATCGCGTCGTCGAACATCACGGGGCTTGTGCGTGTTTGATGTAATGTTGGCCGAACGACATTGTCGAGCCGGGTCGCCTCCCCCCCCCCCAAAAAAAAAAAAAAAGCTGTAGTCGACACGCCTGTGGAAGCGACATTGAGTTACGGCGATAAACGCGCAGGTAGAGGGCCCAACCCCATTCCTATAGGCGTATATTATAGCAGTCGCTACACTGCACGTCGAAAATATGGGTAGAAGAATGCCGAAAGAAAAATAACAATACCGTGATCAGTTGTTAGGCAACGTATTATACTTAACTTGTATAGCGGTCACTTTCGTGATTAAATTCGGTCGCCCGGACACTTTTTTAATCACTCCCGGGCGATACCCCAATGATATATTTACCGATATCACTACGCCTGAAAAAATATATGTCTCGGCCGCCACTGGATTTACCGGATAACGACGACACGACGAGATAACCGCAACCATACGCCTACTATTTTATACCGCCGAGTATGATCGGTATAGTAATATTCGTCGACACCCGACTTCGCCACCGGTGCCGTTTACTTGTGTAGAAATAATTTTAGGGGATCGGCTAAAATAGATATAGCAAACGATCTAGCACCTATAGAGTGCTAAGCTGCCACGTCGTCGTAGAATTCGAGTTGACTGTAATTTTTGGTGAGGAGAGGGAGCCCACCCCTTTGCATACGGCACTGATCGACAACGCCGAATCACGATGCGTTGCGTCGTCGGGGGAGGAAAGAAAATTCATAGAAATTTATTATTATAATTAGGTATGTTTGATCCAATACAATCCGTCCATTGAAACCGGTTGAGAATCGAAAAAAAGGGAAACCGAACTCGCGAATCTCTGCCGATTTGATGTGCTCATTTAAACCTCGACATATGACGGAATCACTCAGTACCAACTGATTTTTCCGTCATAAAGAAGTCTCCGTTATAATATATAGAAAGACTAAAATATACAGGATGTAGGTTATACGGAAAACTGTTGTTATTTTCCACTATAAGATTTCCGTCTTGTAGGAGGGGGTGGTCCGCTAACAGAAAATTTTACTGTATGTAACCATATAGGCGAAAATTGAGGGCTAAGGATTAGGTTAGGATAGGTTAGATGAAATTAGGTTAGGCGTCTATTTTTTCAATAATAAATTATAACGTCGCAGCAGTAATGCTCACGCGGTTTCCCACCACGTCGTTTTACCGCAAAAAAAAAATGATTAGTTTAGACTTAGCCCCCTCTCCCCCCCCCAAAAAAAAAAAAAAATACAACGGAACCTCGATAAGTCGAAATTCAAGGCAAATCAAATATTTTCCACTTATTGAGGTCAATAATTTACTAGTTTTCGCACGGGAACGGAATTTATTTCGACTTGTCGAGGTTTGCACTGTATCCTATAAGCCGCCCAAAACAGAGAGCTTTTTAGTTGTGTTGTCCTCCCACTCACGTTGATATTAAAAACGTTAGCCCTCTCCCCCCCCCCCCCATAAATTTTTAACGGATTTCCGCCTGCGATGTAACGATGATATTTGTTATCGGTTATGTGTATTGAGGTAGAGACGGCGTAAGGCGGCGAGATCGAACGATACGTTTCTTTCGGCCTCGCCAAACGGGATTATTGATGTGTTACTTTCCGCGTAGTTATTATTTTTTCGTTTCGTAACGCGTCACGGTTACACTCCGTCGGCTGCTTTTTACTTCACGTTATGAGATGGTCGTAAAATAATATTTCATACGTCTTACCTTCCTGGGAGGCGGTTGCATCTCGACGACGACGATCCAGCGATCTAGCGACCAGCGTCCGCTGCCGAGCGATATAACAATCCGTCGTGATCGTCACGCGCACGTCATGGCGCGATTGTTGTTATTGTTGTTATTACCCGCGCACTCGTGTGCCAGTGTACCACGCTGCGACTATAATAATACTGAATTCGGTCGTCGGGAGACGACGTTGCCGTAGCATCGACCTATGCGACGAACGCGATCGACCCGCACGGGGACGGCAACGCGATTTTCCGGATATAATATCGCAGTGTCTTTCCTCCGCGGTACGACGACAATAATATTATTACTATTATTTTTTTTATTTTTTTTATAATCCTCCCGCCGTTCCCCGCGATGACGGTCGCCGATCTGACTTGCCCGAATCGCCGCGGTCCAACTTCTTCTCCTCCGCCGCCGCCTCCGCCGCCTCCGCCGCCGCCGCCGCCGCCACCGTACTCGTGTGATCGTCCGTGAATCGCACTGTTGTGCCCGCGCGCTATACGCGTATAACCTATATACAGCGCGGCCGACGACTGTGACGCCGCCGCCGCCGCCGCCGCCCGACCACGGAGCCCGCGCGCTTGCGTCCGCGGCGCCCGAACTCTCGGCGTACGGCCGTCGCTACCCCCTACCCGACCCGCCGCGGCGGAGACGGTCGCGTTACGGCAATAACGTTATACCGTACCGATGTATTAAACAATATTATATGACACGATGTGACATTCGCCCCGTCGTCGTCGTCGGGGATCTATATCACACGATATATGGGTACAATAATATTGTAGCGCAGTACTGCGGGGTGCGGTGACGAGACGGAAAATCGTAATCGAAATCGCGGTCTGCGGGCGCGGCCGCCGCGGCCGCCGCCGCCGCCGCCGCGATCGAGCCGTGTCTTGCGGCGATCGATATCGCGGGACGCGCGACGCTCGCGATCGAAAGCGATCGGAGCGATGAGCCGCGTCGTGCGGCGTGCGCGCGTTAGGCCTCCTACAATATTATAATGCGCGTATTATAGGTGCATTGTATTGGCGGGCCGCGGCGGCGCGGTATCGATCGCTCCCGCTACGGCGGCGGCGGCGCGGCTCGCCGGCTCGGCCGAGTTCGTGTTGTTATTATTATAATAATGATAATATTATACGCCTGTGCGTGTGTGCGTGTATTTTGTTGAGTTTTGGTCCTGTTTTCGTGCGCTAAAAATCGCAATGATATGAGGGTGTTGCAGGGGAACGTTATTCGAAATAAAATCTCGGGTCAGCAACAGTGGCGACCCAGTGGGCTGGAAGGGGGGTAATGAGCTTTAGCTTCCCCCCTCCTCTCCCCGTATCATAGACCGTGTGAAATCTAAAAAAAAATATAAACTGTTCGACATTAAAAATTTGAATCGTTAAACGCAATAATAATGTTTTCTTCGTTATTGCGGAAATAAATTCCAATTAATAGTTTTTTTTTTTTTTTTATATATATAATATGCATACACCGTCGGTAAATTAAACGCAGTAATATTATTAATTATTATAATGATAAAATAACATAATGTCCGTCAAGTTGGCACCGGCACATTATGCTGGGTCGACGTATATGATATCAAAAATTTGCTAGGAGTTTGCTAGATTTTGCTAGGACCCCTAAACTTTGGAAATCCATAAACAAACACGCCAGTGCCATTCTTCGTGGACGTTCCGGCACATTGTCCAATTCCATAAAGTAAACCATAAGGTAATTTTTAATCTTTCGTGGTAAGAAATACAATTTTTGTCAAACTCTAGGTTTATTATAGATTAACCGCTATAGGTTTATTTTAATCGAGAGACGGTAAAACAATGGCCCTTGAAATTGTAGATTAATCCTCCAGTTTCTCTAACCGGTATAGGTAAGTATAACCCTCAACTCTGGCGCACAAGACACATTTTTCAGGTGTAGCAAAACAAAATTTTACTCTTCCAAAATTCAAAATGTAATAGTTTTTTTTTTAAATTATATTAATTGTTATTATTTTCAAGTATTAACGTATCAAAAACCAGGTATCATTAGAGTTGGAAGTGGTTTAAGCTATTTAAAAGAGTGACCAAGTGACTGGATTTGATCATAAATGTGATCAAAACGTGACCTATATAAGTATTTTTTTTCCTAACAACTAACTGTGTTATTAAATATTTTTCTTCGAATATTGTTCTCCCCTTATGCCTAGTTATAGGGTTGGGCGCCGCTGACCCTCAAATTAAAAAAAAAACCCGTTACCCGGTGACAATACTAGGACTAAATGTCCAAGCATAGGCTATTGTAGTCTGCGCATTCATTTCTCTGTAATAATAATAAATTAGGTGCAGGTTTATTTATATTTTATTTATTATTCGCGATCAATTCAAATGTGCATGACTGTACCCGAGAATTTTATTATGCGCTACACCACTGCCCTTTGACAGTTTGATGGATATTTAATCGAGTGTGTGTGGCAAGGCATGCCAATATTTTTTACCTATTATCGAAGTCGAGCATGGTTCGACCTTCAACTCAATAATGCCTACACTTTTCCCCCAAACATTTATAAATGTAAATTAAATAAACAAAGAATTAGATATAAAAAGTGGCTATAATTTAGGTATTACGTGTTTGTTTTAGCGTTACAATACGTCTTATAACACAAACTGTTATAGTAGTATTGGTAAGCTAATATATTATACGCTTCGCTATTAACTTTTTATAATAAATCAATTTCCAAATAGGATATTCATCAATTATAAGGTAAAAACATTATTCTTCTTTTCTTGTAATCGTTGGCCTTCGAGATTGAAGACCATGTTGACGAGCGTATGCCACGTCGTCTTTCCCTACCCTTAGCTGAGACTCGCCAATCTGTATCCGGTTTAACACACTCCATGTCGTTTGTAACCCGGTTTTCCCACGGGCGAGACACTTTTCGACCAAAACAAAAATTTTAATAAACATAGAAAACATATTAAGTTGTATAAAATGTGTATGATAATATGTAAATAAATAATAATAACGCATCATTTTTGTCAATAATTATTAAATGTACCTAATATAGAAAACTCTTTAACAATACGCATAACAATCAATATAAATAGATATATTAATATTCGTATTGCAATCAGTCTTGGTTTATTTTGTGATATTATTATATTATTATATTTTATAGTATATTATAATATATTGTATACGATATAGGTACCTATAATCTATGTATGGCGGTTGCCATCACAATTTATTAAACTTGATGACCACCCCGATCAAATAATAAATAATGACAAACTATATAATTATTAATTTATATATCATTCACATTTTATACATTATATAAAATATTTAATAATTATCCGTAATATTATGTTTTATATTAATAAAATTATACACCTAAAATGTTTATAATTCTTTATACTTCTATATATTGTTTATTAAACTTTTTGTTTTGGTCGAAAAGTAAATCGGCCGAAAGGGAAAGGGTACGATTTTGGTCGAAAACGGCCATGCCCCTTCTCACTTTATCTTCGGTCGTTCTATTGGTATTTTATCTTTTGGAGCACCACATTGCACTATGCGTGCAACTGTGCATAAGTAAATCTTCTTTTCACCACGTGCGTGAGAGCTCAAGCAAGCCGTCTTTTTCTTATTTCATTTCTACAATATTGGGTTTCAGATAAAGTTCCTTAATCTCCACATTATTTCTAACCCTCCGATCTCGTGCATTCACATCTACGCAAGGGCCAAAATCGACCTTAGAGTTTTTCATTCAAATACTGAAAGGATATTTATCGGTTGAAGTAGCAATGCTGGGCATTAACGAGTTTAAAAGTTTAAATGTAAAGTTACTTTTAACTAAGTTAGGTACATAACTAGTTACTTTTTTTTTTAGAAGTAACTTTTAACTTAACGAATTAAATTTTTTCCATGTTATGCAATAATTTATGAGTTAATTAAATGTATTGTCACGTTAAGTTAATTTGTCTCAAAAAACATAGATTTGAAATATATTCTATATTGTAAAAATTAATTTTATAAAAAAAATTATAAAATATTATGTAATAATTAATAATTTACAATAATATGGATATAATATTGCATATTCTCAGAATATATTTATTTTTTATTAAATAAAGTCCGTGACATCGGCAGTCATTAAATGGACATTAAGTTCTGGTATTTACAAAATGTTATATACATGAATAGTACATTATAGTATTTACAGAAAGTTATTTACATGTCGAGTTGTACATTGTTCGAATATCTTCCTTCAATTATTTTTAAAAAATAAATTATTAAGTAATATTAAAATATTATATATATATATATATATATATTATAAACAGATAAGTAAAGTTATGGGGGTAACCGCGTTATTCATAAAAGCAAAATATAACTATTTACACAATAAATAGGTTTTCCAATATACGTTTATATTCTCATTATTCATTATTAATTAATAGTTATAACTTATTGTTATTTTTTTTATTCATTCGTAGAATTATAGATGAATTTAATGATACGAATAAATAACTAAGAAACGAAATTTGCAGCATATAAAAAGAAAAACTTTGGCTGTGAAATATCGTTTTTATTTTTTGATATCACTTATATGAAAAAAATTCCTTATTATTATTTTAAAATCCATTATTTTTGTGTTTTTCAAACTTGAATAACTTTTTTTTTTAATTCCAAAATCACAAAAAATAACAACGACATATTAAAAATGTACCGTTTATAGAAAATGCTTATATAATGCTTATTTGGTGAAAATATTATATATCAACAGTCGTTTTTTTACGCCAAAAAAAAAAAACAAAATCGATTTTGTCAAAAACCAGTTTTGCGTAAAAATTCCCGTTTTATCTTAACTTTCTTTTTTTTTTCCGGCGTTTTTAAAACTATTGGGAATTTTCAAGAATATAAACTATAGATTCACTTTCCCACCAAAAAAGATACTGATGAAGAAAATCCAAGCGCTTTTCAACAATTATATTATCGTGTATGCGGACAGATTGGGTCACATATTACATAGGTTAGAAAATCTGATAGACGCAATATATCCCGGTCTTGAAAATTTATTGGAAAGAGATTATCATTGGCTTTGTTCTAGGGATATAGTATCACACAGAAACGATACAGTGAATGAGATAAATAAACTGATTTTAAAAAAAATTTCCGGTCAAGTCAAACGACAAGTCCATTGACACGGTGTGTAATATTGAGAATACAGTACACTATCCTCAAGAATTTTTAAATTCTTTGAGCCCTTTTGGCTTACCTCCCGACGAACTTATGTTAAAAGTTAGCGTTCCTATCAAGCTATTAAGAAACTTGAGCCTCCCTCCCCTCCTAACATGTGTAATGGCACAAGGCTGCTTATAAAAGAGTTGCGGGAGAATATAATCGTGGTGACCATTCCCACAGGGTCAGCAGTGCGACAACTGGCTTATATTCCGCGGATACTCATGATTCCAACGGATTTACCTACTCCGTTCAATAGGCTCTTTTTTGAGCTCACTATTGATAAATCCCAGAGTCGATCATTGTCTCCTGTGGGAGATGGTGGGCATTGATCTGAGAGAGCAGTGTTTTTCCCGTGGGCAGTTATATGTTGGCATATCGCGGGTTGGAACTCCTGAAAGATAATATATTTTGGCACCAAATAATAACATGACATCCAATATAGTATACAGAAAAGTTTTGAACAATTAAAATAAACGTAATTTATTCAATCATAATCGTTTCATTCGCTCTTTTGAAACCCGGCAATAAAGTCAGATTGACATATACATACACATACACCCTCCTTTACCGCCCAACAAAGTGAACACGGGTCAACTGATATTTTATAAATTAACATACCTACATAATACGTAATATCTATGCAATAATATATTTTGGCAATTAAGCAAATTCTATAATGACTAGGTCATACGCGTGAGGCGAGATGTGCTGAGGTGACATAAAATGTACTATATGACACCGCCCCACGAGAGTCATAAAAACAATATAAAAAAAATTTCTGAAAAATTATAATAATACTAACAATCGAAATATGAAGTCATATTTTTTTATTATTTTAGGGACCATTGTATTGAGCTTTATTTATTTTATTTTTATGAATTAACGCCCAACGGCTTTTACAACGGAAGTAACAAATTACATCATCTTATATATAATAATAATTATAACAGTAAATCCCGTAAAAATCTAGATTACAGATATAAAAAAGAAAATTACGATTTTGTTGTTTTTGCACGTGAGCGCGAAGATCAAATTTTGGCGTGTACATGTATGTCGTATGTATGTGGCATAGGTACATGACATTTTGAATTCGCCTTTACGTGTATGTAAGGAAATACGATATTTTGGGTTTTTATGAGTACAAATACGATATTTTGAGTTTACGCATGCGTAAGCGTTATATATTGTGCGCGATATTTTGGATTTAGGATATATACATATAATATGAATACGATATTAATACAGTTGTTTATCCCATTCCGATGTGTTTGTGTTCATTAAAAATGTATTGGAGGCGTTCGAACGATCAGTGGCGAACACTCCACTTGAAAAAAAAAAAAATATCGGCATTTACGTGTCAGCCAAATCGAATGCTTCAAGTCAAGGGTTACAAAACTTTGGCGGAAGAAATAATATTCCTAGAATTTTCTGCAACAATCAGAATCTGCAAATGCTTGCGCGTCGTCGACGTACGCACGAGGTACATTCGTTTTAAAGTTTATTGTACGCACGGAGTAGCGTAGTGACGAAAGGAGTCGCAACCTCCCATCATTTTATGAATCAAAATTGACTGTTTAATTCGTCTTTATCTACTTGAACTTATTCGTACAAAATGCATGGACAATCAAGAATAATACAAATTTTGAAAAATGTCCCACTCCCGCAAATATTTTTCAAATGTACGATTCACTTCACTATTATATATAGATGAACGCAAAACAACGAAGAGCCAATGCGGTGTGCCGACATTAAAATTCGACGTCGTTTACTGAAAGCCACTTGATCGTAAACGCACTGGAGTAAGGGGCCGAATGGCAGTCCACACCCCCCCCCCCAAAAAAAAAAAAAAACCGGTACTTGCCGTTGGTCCTCGGGTCGACCGTGGCGGTCGCCCGATTGTCCGACCATCCTTCCCGCAACGTGTCCGCGTTCTTGACGGCCACACGATGGCACTAATGAATCACATCGTTGCAGTTGGCCCTGAACGCGTAAAAACCCACATCGTTCGGATTCACCACTACCGCGCGCCGACCGACGATATTTCCGCTTTTTCTGCGCTCGACACGCTGTACAATCGCGATATTAAGTCCGCGTCCTGTCGGAGAAACCGAAAAAAAAAACGTACCTACGATAAAATATTAAAACGAGTCGCAATTACACTTTGCATTCAATGCATTTCCTTTAAACTATATATTTATTAATGGCCACAATTCAACAAAGTATTCGCATAGTAGGCATGCGTTATGCGCAATATACGTAGAAACTATGGAGAAAAACCATTTCTCCGTTGATTTTTGATTGTAGCGTTAGAATTTAAATAAGATGTCCCTTCTTCGAACGATCAATTATGATGTTTTGTAATCATCAATAATTGCAAGGGATAGGCACCCAAAACGATGTATGCATTCTGAGACTTTCTAAGTGTAATATTGAAGAAAGATCGACAACAAGTGGGTACAGCTCTGCTGTATAGTGGGTGTCGAGTGCGGTCAATGTTATGAATTTGTTAAATTTCAATCCAATGATATAAAATCATTGTATACGAAAAACGATTCTGAGCGAAGACGGTCTGTCAGCGTACATAACTAAAGGCATTCTATGATATTATTGCTATTAAAATAATTCGTTTTACTATTAATAATACAGTAGATTGAATTAATTTTTACAGAAAACATTGCATTTGAAAATTTAATTGAGTGTATAAAATATAATAATATACTTTAAACGTACCAAGCACCCACGAAAAATTAAATTAAAACTACGAAATAAATAACATCGTTATTCTTCATCTAAATATGTAATTAAACTAAAAATGTCTATGAAAAATCATTTATTTTATATATATATATTTTTTTTTTGCTTACACCATTAAATACTTACAAAAAACATTGTTTTAAATTTTCAATTCTCAGCTATAAAAACTGAACATTTTATACATTTTTAACTACAAAACAATTTGCAAATGTTCGATGATGATTTTCGGTCAAAGTTTGAAGTTTAAATGTTTATAAAAAAAATTTGGCCTATGAATTTTTTATAATTTTTGATTGGCTATTTAAACAAATTATGATGAATCTTGTATTTAAATTTTCAAAAAAATTGACCCAATAAAATTTTTTTTATCGATATTTAAAAAAAAAAATTTGAAAAAAACCAAAAAATTTTTAGGCCTACAATTAATTTAAAATTGTCAAAATATTTTAACATTTTTTTGGTGTATAAAAATAATAACGTCAACATTTGGTGAAAATTTCAAATGTCTATGGTTATTTCTTTTTGAATTACACCAAAATAAAAAAATTGTTTCTGAAAAAATGGGTAAATATCTAATGTTTAATTTCAAACGCTCATAAAAAATTTGTTTGATTTTCCGATACTTTTTTGTTTTTAAAAAGGTAGAAAACCCTAATTTATTCTTTTTTATGAATTTTAAAATATTAAGAACATAAAGGTTACTATTATATATTTATGTTATATTAAACTGTCAAATCATAATTAGTCCTTAACCAAAATTCCAGTAAAAAAAAATTGATAATTCAAAAATATGAATTAATATTAACATATAATACACAATTTATGTATCTTGTCATCATGTAACAAAAATTAAAAAAAAATAATCATTGTCAATTAAAAATTAATGAGAGACATTTGTATTTGTATTTATTACTTATAAAATCACTTAAATATTCTAAGGTCTACAACAAAAAATTAAAAATGTATGGGAATTGTATTTTATATAATTACAAAATGTTTATAAATCTACATAAAAAAACTTGTGTATACATTCAACATTATAAAGTATGTTAAATAAAAATTAACCATGTCAATTTCTGATTTTAAGAATTTTTACTTAACAGTATATTAATTAAATTTATCAAACTCTATACGTTATATTCATACTTTTAAATATCAAAACATAAAAAAAAAATACAAAAAAAATTTTAATGTGTTTAGAAATGAAATGATGATAGTAATATTAAAAATTAATACAAAAAATATACTTTAGGTTTATAAATATAATTTTGGAGTGCAACAGAAATAAACTACCTTTATATTATTCAAGTTGGATACAACTATTAATTAAATAACTATCTTATGATATAGAAAAAATTATAAGTTCAATATTAAATTTATGTTTGATTACAAGTAGTTCTAGTAACTGAAGAAGATCCGTCTACAAATTTCGTCCTAAATAATACATTAGCATTGCTAAACATTCCATCCTTGAGCGATACTACAATAAATTGAGATTGTTTAAAATGTTGCTTCAACATTTTCCCTATGTTCTGGGTATGGGAAAGATCTAGAGCAGCATCTACTTCATCCAAAATGTAAAGAGGAACTGGGTTGAACAGCAGCATAGCTAAGACTAAAGACAATGCAACCAAAGAGCGTTGACCACCGCTTAGTTCTTCTAAACTTTCCTTCCATAGACCGTTGAATGCAACACGAATCTCTAAGCCAGCTGTAATGTCCTCTGTATTGATTTGTTGTAAACATGCTTGAGCACCAGGTAATACGCTACTGAATATTTTTCCAAACTCTATATTCACACGATTTGAAGCACGTTGTAAATGAAGACGTTTTTTCACTTCTAATTCTTCAATTATCTCATTAATTTTAATTTTATCTTTTACAACTGTTTCCAATTTCTTTTGAAGACGCTTGTACTCTTGAATATGTTTATGAAAGTTATTCAATTTACCCGGATCTACAACTTTAGCTAATTGATCATACCTAGCTTGCAATTCATTAACTGTCCGATTGCATTCCTCTGTGAACAAATAATATATAATTAATCAAACTATTCGAAATGCTTTAATAAAATCTTTATTCAAAATTTATTGATTAATAATATGAGTCATGTTATTCATTGTACAAACCTACAGATTATAAAATACCTAACACCAAACACCTATACTACTCTTTTAAGTACAGTGATCTTCAGTTATTTTAATTATTGTTAAATTAGTAATTAGTTTTAGGAATATTTTCTTTGATGCTTATAAAAAGAACTTGATGATTAAAATTTTTATTTCAATAAGAGCATAATATTGAAAAATTTAAAAATTGTTATAACTATAAAAACCATGTTACAGCATATTTTTATATTTATATGGTTTATCATAATTTTTAAGTTTTTAATTCAGACATAGAAAACATTATTAAGAGAAAAAAAATTAATAACACAAATACAAATAAAACAAAAATCAGTAAAACAGTAAAACAATAACAAAAACCAAATAAATATATAAAAACAAAATCATAACAAAAATTTAACTAATATTTTTTTCTGAATCTGTGACACAAATAAACTTAAAAATAATAATTAATAACTAACATGTTCACGACCACATATCATTGATTAGACTGGTATTTCATATATGACAATATGTATTTCATAAGAGATTTATTGAACTGGTTAGTTATGAGAAAATATTAAGTTTCTTTTGTTAATTTTAATCGAATTCTGAGGTATTGATTTTTAATAGTTGGTTGAAATTTCGGACGCAAAATAAACCTAGTATTTGTACAATGATATTTTTTATTATTATAATATTTTTAGTGGTCTACCATAGGCGACTTTAATTTATCGCCTGATTGTGAATGTATTAATAAAGCTATGGTTATATTGATATATTTTGGTGCTTAATTAGTTATTTCTTTTTACATTTCATAGTTTAGAACTAATATTTTATAAAAATGTATTTACAATTTGAAAATAATTAATTTTAACTCTAATATATCTAATTTAAATTTTTCTTAGTAAGAATATCACTTAGTAGATACCTATATTTATTTAAAATTTAAAACAAAAACAAAATTCTCAATCACATTCTACATAAATAACAATTTATAAAAATATAAATGAAATCATAATATTTAGTGGCATATTATGGCAAGCATTGGTATAAAAGGACAAAACTGTTTTATTTATCATTGTTATGAATACTGGTATAGTATATAATACATAATCTTACCAGATTTAAAATTTATAAAATCCATTTTAAGTGCCATTTGTTTTTGTTCGTCGGGCAATCTTTTATTGATATTATTGAATTGTTCATTTGCAGTTAATGATCCGCTACTCATTTTAGCAATTTCTGAATTAAGTTCTGCCAGATTAACTTTACCAGTTGAAATTTCTTCAATCAACTTCTTGAGTAATATTTTATGTTCTTCAATACTATTAGAATTTTTCATTGCAATTTCTTTCTGATTTTCATATTCTTTAGATGCTTCTTTACATTTATCTTCAGCTTTTTCTAGTTTGGACATCAATGTGAGTAACTTATCTTCAAGTTGCTTCTTCTCAACATTTAATTCAACCAATTGATTTTCTTCTTCTTGCATCTGTCCAGTTAAGTCTTTTATTTCAAGTTCTAATTTGTTGTAGTTATTTTTTTTCCTATCATATTCTGTTTTGTTTTTTTTTATTTTTTCCAAAATATTTTTTCTTGTTTTTTCAGCATCACTTAACTGTTTTTTTAGAATATTCTCGGCATTTTTCATTTTGTTTTCTAAATCTTTAATTTTTTTTTGTAAATTTTTTTCATTAGCTTTGCCTTCAGCCAATTTAGACTCCAATTCTTTTATTTGCTGATTAATTTTATTAAATTCAGTAACTTGTTGATGAGGTTGTCCTAAATGTACATCTGATCGAATTTTGTCCAACTCCTCTTGAACTGAAATTTGTCGATCTTTAAGTTGTGCAACTTTATCCGGCAAATTGTGCATGGCCTTGCAACTATTATCCACTTTTTCATACTCAGATTTTTTTGCTTGAAGCTCTAATGAAATTTCATCTTGTTTTGCTATTGATTGCAAAATAAGCCTTTGAGTGTTTGCTCCGCCAGTAAGACTACCTGAAGGATTGAAATGATCGCCCTCCAATGTAAAACAATGCCGATTAACTCTGTTATCAAAACAAACTTTTTCAGCAATTTCCTTGGTAGTACATATAAATGCTTGTCCAAATACCCATTGTATGGCTTTTAAATGTTTTTTGTCATATTTTATTAATGACATGGCAGGAAAAACTTGATCAGCTCCACCAATTTGCTGAGCTATACGTATAACATTAGGAGGTAAACTATCTGATTTGATTTTACTCAAAGGTATAAAATTCATACGATTTGGAAACTTATTGGTTTCCAAAATATCTTTACCAACAGTATCATCTTCAACAACAACAAAGTATAATTTACCTCCAGCCAATGTTGTTAATGCAAGCTCAAATCTAAAATCAATAGGTGTAAATAAACGGCAAATAAGCCCATGTACTTTTCGTCGGTCAAAATTAGGCCTTGGATCGTTGTATCTAAAGAATAAGCCTGGGTTATTCGATTCAAACGATTCAATTTTTGAACTAAAATTGCGTATTTCTCTGAGTAAATTATCACGACTTGATTTCAAATTATGATGTTGGTTTAATGCTTCACTAGCTTTTATATATTCATCCTTTATCTTCTCATATTCTTTTTCTTTAGTTGTTAATTGGACCATTTGTAGGTCATAAGTTTTTTTTGCTTCCTTCATACCAGATAAGTGTTCATTTAACTTTTTTTTTAATCCATCAATTTTAATTGCACATTGTTGGTTTTCTGTCTGCTGATTTTGTAATTCTAAATTATATTTATTAATATTTTCCTGAACTGAACCATTATCTTCATCACCAAATATATTTCCTGAATTTAATGATCGTATTTTTTTATCGATTTCATCTAAATCGTTTGTATTTTTTTTATTCTCTTCATCTACTCCAGCATTCATCTCATTAAAGTCTTCCATCTCTTTTTTCTTTGCTTCATAATCATCCTTGCTATTATTAATTTGTTTTTCCAGATCTTTAATTTTTTTAACCTCAATATTTATATTTGTTTTACATCCATTTACTTGAAGCTGTACTTTGTCTTTTTCTTTTTCTGTTTCATCAAATTTAACTTTTAATACAGTTAAACTATGTCCACCATTTATTTTCAGTAATTCCTCATCTCTTTTTATTTGACCCTCAATAGCTTTCAGTTGAGCTTTTGATTTTTGCATCAATTCTTCTTTGTCTTGTTTTAGCTCATTTAATTGATTAAGATTTTCAGAAAATTGATTTACCGTTTTTTTTAATTGAACATAATTCCAATTATCAAGTTTTTCATTTAGTATTCTCAACTGACCATGAACCATGTTTAATTCCTCCAACATCTGTTTTTCTTTCTCAATAGTCTCCATAGTTGGAAGAATTTCTTCATCGGCTACATCTCGCATTTCTTTTAATTTGTTATCCTTCTTACCCACAGTCATTTCAAGACTTCTTTTCTTAGACTCATACATGTTAGTGCCAGCAGCCTCTTCAATCATGGATAATATTTCTATAGGTTTCATGTTCAACACTTTTGTAATTCTACCTTGCATAATAATAAAATGAGGATTGTTTACATTCATTTGTAAAGAATTAAAAAAGTCCATAATTTTTTTAGCCGGCACAGTAAGACCATTAATTCTGTAAGTGTTTTTAGAACCCATTCCCACTTCTCGTGAAATGATAATTTCATCGTTGTGTGTATAATGTGGAGCAGATCTTGATTTATCTAGATTATCAAAAGTGATAGTGACTGTAGCTGTATGAACACCTGCCTGTCCACTTTTATAAATTACATCTTGCATGGTCGAAGCACGTATAGTGTTCATAGCTGATATACCCAAAGTAAAACATATTGCATCCAAAATATTTGACTTTCCTGTACCGTTTAAGCCAGTTATAGCATTGAATTCTGGATCAAAATCATTCAATTCCACACGTTTTCCATATGACTTAAAGCCATCAATAACTAAGGATTTTATATGCATTGTAAATCTGGAAAAAAAAATTGACACATTTTAATAATTACCTATTATTAAAACCTGTCAAAGTTATAATCTAACAACTAAACTTAATCAAGTAATATTTAAAAATACACTCAAAATTCTAAAACAAAAATTACATACTTAAGCAGCCATAATCTAAAAATTACTGCTATTTTCTAATTGTTTTTATATTTTTATAGATGTGTGACATCCAGGTTTTATAATCTTTACAGTATACCTACTAAAAATAATACCAAAAATTGCTAGCATACCTATAAGACTTAAATTTAAAACTGTATTTGTACTAAACAATAACTGTTCATTTTTACTGTAATAAATTCTTTAAATTCATTTTAAAAATATATAAAATACTTAAGTATTTTGAATATGAAACTTCATTAAGAGGACACCATGCTATAATGTTATCTTTACTTTACTACATACAACATAGCAAATTTGCGTTCAGTAGAATCAATTTTGTGTTGTTAACTTCTTTTTGTTACTTTAAGTATAATTCAAATAAATAAACTATCATATGGTTTATTATTTTTAATATACTATAAGGTAAATAAAAATATGTGTATTTTAATAAAAAAAATGTTAAAACTTAAAACTATAAAAGTAACTAGTCCAATAAAAACATTTATTAATAATCACTTCATAAAAGTCGAAATTTTATATTACTTCTAATTTCTAAAGTATTAAATAATCTATTAGTATATATAGCTGTAAAACCTTATAGATTGTAAGATGTAACAGAAAATAAAAACTAAAAATACTTATAAAGGAACTACAAAGATAATAATAATGGTTGTAGTATTGATTATTAAAAAAAAATTGCTAATAAAAAACTGAGTCTTAAGAAGATTTATACCTGCATGTGTTATCTTTATCTTACCGATGAATAACATGAACAATTCAACATTCAGAAGAATCCATTTTTCTTCATTATTTTTAAAAGTGAATTAACCTGTTATTAAATTTTAAGGTAAGCATATTATCTAGTGCACCTCTAAAGATTTTTTTTTTATATATATTTTATTTGAAAACAAGTTATGAACATAATTAAAAACCTTTTGATATACCCTTCCTTGATAATATGCTTACCTTTAAATTGTATAACAGGTAAATTTACTCTAACGTAAAATTTCCATGTTATGCATTAGTAAGATAGAGACAACATGTAGGGTATAGTGTCCTCTTAAATCTTACTGCCTAAAAGTACTATTATACTATCACTATATTCTGAGTGGTTCTGGGTCAATCGATTGACAACTATTTAACCGACAAGATATCAACTGACAACCAAAATACTGACTGGATCAATTGAATGACAATAATACATAAAGAAATTATTTAATGTCACTTTTAACTTCTACTTCATAACTGGGAAGATAGTCTTACATTTTCTGAAACGTCGAATTGTGTAAATTGAATAATTTGTAACAGTTTTATTTGTTGTAGACCTTGCTGTATTTTAAAATTTTTAAGTTAAATTTATTTAATAAGTAAATTGATTATGACTACTTTATAAATTATTGTCAATCGATGGTCACTGTCGGTATTTTGGTTGTTAATCGATTGTCCACCTCCCATTCTGAGTAAATGTTGGTGTGGATATGATCCATGTTCAGAATTTCCTTGTTCGTCAAATGTCAAGTTAAATAATTATGTTTAGATAAAATAATTTTATTCCACATGGTGCAGTAGTTGAATATTTTGAAACTATTTGGTAAATTATGGCAACGGGTTAACTAAGCAGTTTACACAGAATAGAGTGACATAGTACCTTAAAGCTGAAAATCCAATAAATAAATCAATAATCAGTAAATAATGTTATTAAATTATTAAAATATTTTAACTATTATACAAACTTAAATTCATTATCACAAAAATGCTGACTAACAATCTTTGGTATTCTTTTAAACTTTTATAATAAGCAAATTTAAATTATTTAACTTTCAGGTCTTGTTAAATTTAAAATTCTTTAACAATAAAACTGAAATAATAGAACAAATCTTTAAAATGCCATCTAAACCAAAAATATTAAAATTATGAAATTGTCTATTCATTATTAATGAATTACAACAAAATAACAAAAATGTATGTTGTTGAAAATAAGTATGCTGTGAACTACTGCAACTTTCCAATAGTATCATTCACGCTTCAAGAAATTTATAATAGAAAGTCACAAAAAATTCTTTCTAAAGTCAGTACTTAACTGTTAAATTTAAATAGCCATTTATTTAAAATACTCCGACATACATCATTTGCATCGAAAGCATGAATTGAAGAGTGACGCAAGTGGAACGAAAAACCTTTTCTTCTTTTTAAAAATTATTTATATATATCCTTTGTTATTATGTTTTAATCAACAAGACATTTAAAAGTTTAGGTCCGCACATTCTTTTCTACAACCCTTCTAATTTTTTTCCGAATTCAAGATTTGTTTGAATCCTCAGTAATAATACCGCCACAGACTATATGAAAATATAGTTTCATGTGATCTGTGGTATGACTTCTATTGACATCATTTCTGCTACAGTAGTCATGACCATTCTTAACTTCGTTTATCAATAGTGTTATTTTATAACTAAGTTGTACAATTAATGTAGAATTGTAAGCATATTTGTAGAATTATTAAAACAACTTTAAGTAATTACTGTTTTACAGCAGGTACATGCGCATCAAAGAAAATTCATTGAACAAACCGTTTAAGATATATCATCATAATAATAATTGTATAAGCGGATTACTTACTCTTACGCAGACGTAACAATCAAATACAAAATCATAACACAAAAGGCAAAAACGGTGTAACAGTTAATAACATAATATTATTAATATTATAAACTTGCATCAAACGCTTACAGCCGTCGGGCGCGAAACTTAATGCAATCCAAGAACACAAAACACAAAATCTATTATGGCACTCACTATCAGATATAATGTTTTAACCGCCATTTTACTGCGACGCTAAAGAGCTCAAATGCGATAACACGAAACCGTGCGGTGGGGGTGGGGGGTGGCTGAACCAAAACAAAATTTATGTTGGTCACACCGATCGACACGGGAATATAAAAATATAAAATATTATATTGTCTTAATATTATTATTAAACCTATTTCAATACTTAGTATTTGTATAGTCGTATGCTAAGAAAAAAATATGATGTAATATGTGACACATTTTATAAATTTTTAACTACAAAATAATTTGCACATTATCGATATTTTGATATAAATCAATTTTGTTTTTCGTGTAAGCTTGAAAATGTAATACAAGGTTTCTCATAAGTTGTTTTTATAACAGTTAATAAATATTAAAGATACACAGGTACACTTTTTTTATGAGCGTTTAAATTTTTCAAAATCTTGAATATTTACAAAATTATTTTGTAGTTAAAAATTTATAAAATATTCAATTTTTATAGTTAAAGATTGAAAATTTAAAACAAGATTTCTCGTAAATAATTAATATTATAACAAAAAATACAAAAAATATGTTTACATGGTTAATTTTTATAGACATTTCAAGCTAAAATTTGGACGAAATTAGACATTTAAATGAAAAATAACGATGTTATAGTTACTTCGTTTTAATTTAAAAATATTTTAACAAGTGCTTGAAACTTTAAAAGCAAATTACTATTTTTTATTTAATGACATTATCAAATGTTTTCGTCAAAAACTAATTCAATATACCTATTGCATTATTAATAGTAAAATGGATTGCTTTAATAGCAATTATAATGTCATAAGATATACTTGATAACAGTATACGTATTATAGACAGACTGTCTTCGCTCAGAATCTCTTCGGGAAAAACTCTGGACCCCGTTAACACATTGTACTTGATTATGTTATTTACTGTAAAAGTATATACTATATATTATTATTAATAGAAAATGTATATTTCATTTAATTTATCATATGGTTCGACATGCATTTGTGAGACATCATTTTCAAAAATTAATTTTTTGAAAAACAAATATCGGACAAAATTAACATACTCTCACCTTGAGGGCACATTGCGCATAAGCTGTTCTCCACGGGTTCCCGATTTTAAAAAACTGGCTAAGGAAAAGAAATATAATTTTTCGCATTAAATTACTTGTTAAATTATTATTATTATTATTATTAATTACCTAATATTGTAATTGTCTAGTTTTTATTTTTATACTGCTATTTTTCAAATATAAATATTTGACAAAGGTTTTTTCACTGAACCTTATTGATTTATTATTTTAATCTTTAGGACTCTAATAGAAATTACTTGCCGACCCCTGGACAAAACTAGAACAAACTAGACATATGGCTATCTGAATTCGGTACATATATTAGGTCGTATGGTCTTCGTTATCTTTATTACATCGCATTAGCCATTACGTATTCTTATTAAGTTTCGACTGTTCCAAGTTCAACGACATTAATAAGTAACACAAACTACAAGTAATAAACCTGTAATGCCTGCACAAACTAATGATACAAAAACGCATGCACTGTGATGAAATAAAATTGAAAATATTTGCACTTTAATGCAAAAACCCTAAAACGTGCAATTGTGTGCAAAATAAAACCTTCTTGAAACGAATCTAATTTACTTGATTCGTCTGTAACTAGTTTCTATAGAATGTTTTAAAATATTGAATAAAAATGTTCAATTGCTTCGAGAATCAAATTTTTAGATATAACTTAATATATTTATCTATGTTTTGATTTCTCTAATAATTAACTCCAACGTTTTAGATCTCAATATAACCACTTAATAATAAAAATATAACATACGTTATATAAAAACATATTGCATGATTTCAATGTCAATTTATAGTTTAAAAAAAATTGTTTAATTTGTATTTAGTTATAATAATAAATTTGCATTAAACTGTCAATATATAATAAATAATCCATAATATATGTTATAAATAAAAATATTTAGTATAATGTATAAAAATAATACCTACAATCGTTTTCTTAATTTTATGGATATATTTTTTAAAAAAGTATCAGATTCAATTTATTTGTATTTTACACTATAGTATTTTCGAAATTCTTTGATTCATTATCAGCTAATTATAATAACATACCAAAATTTCTACTTTTATTATTAGTTTTTTTTTTTAAATTATTGTCGATAAAAAACTTTTTGCTCATCTAAAAACTTGAAAATATAATACAAGATTCTTCATAAGTTGATGTTAGTGGTAATTAAAAAAAATTAGCTTATATCCACAATCACTTTTGACGAGCGTCTAAAGTTAACATTTTGACAGAATTCATAAAATCACAAAATTTTACAAATTATTTTATATAGTTAAAAATGTATAAAATGTTCAATTTTTATAGCTAAGGATTAAAAATTTAAAACAAGGCTTCTCGTAAGTAGTTTATACATCAACTAAAACTTCTAAAAGATAAATAACAGAGTTTTTTTTGTATATATTTCGAGTTCAAATGTGGTCGAAATTAGATATTGAAACAAAGAATAATAATTTTAGTTATTTTGTTATAATTTAAAAATATTATTCGCGATACTTGAAACTTTTAAAGTATATTATTATATTTGTACAAACATAATGACATTTTGCAATTTATTCAGTAAAAAATAATTCACCGTCTTCGTTCAGAATTGTTTTTTGTATACAATGATTTTAAATAATTAAATTCAAATTTTTACACATCAATTTCAGTGACCTACTCGACACCTAATGTACAGCTGAGCTGCGGTTCTCATTTGCATACCATTTTTATATTATTTATTTAAAATGCATGGACATTTGTGATTGTTTTTTGCAGCATTTTCGCCATTTAAATAGGCACCTAAATTGTAAACACACTTTGTATACAACATGCATAATACATCATATGCCCTTTAATAGCTTTCATATATTTTCTTTGATCCTCTGACTCTCAAAAATATTCATAAGTTACTGGTTTGGATAGTTTGGTACTTAATAAATTTAGACAAAAATGATTAACGACGAATGCGTAAGACCACAGACGTCCACAATAGGTATTAGGGGCCGTATACACGCAGCACACAATAAAACATGACAAATTCTAAAAACTACTATTTCCATTATATCATAACTAAGGCTGGGACTTAAATGCTCTAAAAGTTTAAAACCGTCAAAAAATGCAAAAAGAAAGGCAAAATAAAAACTTCTTATTCTGATTCAAAAATACATGAAGCGTGTATGTTATAAAACGGGCATCGCTTTGAAAATAATGCTAAATGCATCGACATTCCAGCCTTATTCATAACATTTATGGTAAATATATGTAAACACCTTTCTTATCTTTATATGCCAATATGGATTTTATCGTATGACGTATACTATATTATGTTTAAAAATATCAACTATTTATAGGACACTGGTAAAATATGAGATTCCATAATAATTTATTTTTTTTTAACATTAAAAATTATTCCTATGCAATTTTGAAAAATTTCATATGTATGGGGTTATTTTTTCACGGTACCTTGTAATCATTACAAAGGTATTACATAATTTTGTATAAATATATAACACCTATTGGTTATTAGCTGTTATAGATTATGAAATTACTGTAAAAATGTTAAATAATGCAATATAATTATTTATATTATTTCAAAACAATAGGGTTAAATAAATGACCAAGACATGAGATAGAAATAATCAGAAAGTTCAAACATTAAACAAGGTACCTAAACTGCAAATGTTTTTGACTAAAATATGATTACACAACTGTATTGATTTTATTTCAATATATAATTCCATATAATACCTAATACTAAAAAAAACATTTAAAATAAATGTATAGGTATATATTTTTATTTTATAATTTCGACGATTTCTTAAATGTAAAAGTCAGTGGTAAAAAAATAATTACTTATAACCGCTCGTGGAGGGAGGCTGACTATTTCATCAGAGTATCACATATTTACATTTATAAGTCTATTGATTATTCGACTGGGTGTTTGTTATTTAGACTGCAAGGCATAAATTAAAATGTACCATTGCAACTGGTCTATCTAATGAATCACTTTATTGGTGTGCGAACAGGCAGAGAGAATAAAACAGGTTTAATGATTTCTAGTTACATGTTTTTTGTGTGAAATCGACGTTTCGACTTTTTCGGGTGGACACCTATCGATTATATTCGGTATACTACCAAAAAGTCCGAGGTAAATAAGTCCTAGAAAAAAAATCCGAGTAAAAAGTCCGGCATCTATAATTAGGTAAAAGAAAAAATACGATGTAATGTACAATCAAACTTCCAATTATTATTAATATAAACTGTAATTAAATGATTTACGTGACGAAATTAATAAATAATCTTATAGGTACCAATATCGACAATATCACAACAGTTTTTGGACTTAGAACACTGTTTAACTTTTGGGTGCATGTAATAATTAAATACTATTACTTTTATCTTAATTATCTGGTTTTTCGAATTTTACTCGTATAACCTATACATCCAATATAGTTACCTACGTAATTGAACCCCTTAGAAAAGTAGAGACTAGTACCAAATTTAAATTAACAAAAAAATAAGTTCAATTTTTCCTCTAAATATTTGGAATGTACATAAAACAACGATTAATGATAACCACCGAACGAATAACATATGTGAATCGTGAAATAACAGATTTAGTCATTTAGTTGGCCACAGTCATCCAATTATTTGGACACTCATCAACAAAATGAGATTGGAAGTAGCGGCAGATAATATGAAATTATAGCTATCGACAGCATGGGGAAGTCGGTAAAATAAAACAAAATTCAACACATATTCGACTAGTTGCTTTATGACAGAGAATAGGTAATCATTTAATTACTATAAACAAATTTTTAGAAAATGTTGGTCATAATATTAAAACGAGACTTGTATAAACATAATAATGATTGATTTTTTTTTTTAACGCTGGTTAATTATAATTAAATATTGTTATATATATATATAACGAACTTTTTTTACCTCGGACTTTTTTACCCCAGACATTTTAGGCTTCGAACTTATCTACTGTAGACTATTTTCCTAGGACTTCTTTACCGCGATTCATTATATTTGAGTGTCACACTTTGGATAGATATTCATTCATTAAACAGTAAAATAAACAGTGAGTTATTAGTGTAGGAGTTATTCATTGTTTTTATTAAGGAGTGAAGTGATAACTTGTGTGAGGAGAGCAATTAATGGGTTAATAAGAGATTTTAGTTCACCTATAAAGGAGAACATGAGTTGAGTTAGACCGGATGGAAGAGAGGGTTGAGATGGTTGGCTTGAAGTGCCCTGAGCATGTTTTTGAGGAGTTAGATTCATTTTTTTCCGGAAGGGTAGCGAATGGGTGGCTTTCTTTTACATTATAAGATTTGACATTAGATTTGATATTATCATGTAAGAAGTTACTTTTGGTGGTAGGTGTTTTTCGGCGCTGGAGTTCCTTGTAGACCTTGTAGCCTCGGTAATTTACCGAAGCAAAGTACATATTTGACAGGAGAGTCGAGCGATTTCGTGCAATCGGAAGATGGATGGTGTGCACTGCAACGGACACAGTGTGCTGAATAACCACAATACGCTCAGGTGTGATCGTACTCTTGGCAATATTGACATTGACTAATTAATTTAGGCTTTTATGGTTTCTCGACCTTAACTTTTGTGTGCAGCAGGGAAGATAATTGGTAGATTTGATTAAAGTGATCGATGGTGTCTAGATCGACGAAGAACAGTGGGAGTGGGTGTTTGTTATTCTTGTGCAGAACGTTCGTGATTTGTCTGACCTCAAAAAGGTGCGTTTCGAATTCAGATTTTATTAATTCAATTGACGTAGTAGGGTGTATATTGCGAATAACTATCCTTGTAGGTTTGTCCTCGGTGAGTTGGTATGTGGTAATTAGCGTTTTATTCTTTTAAACAGTGAATTAGAAGTCTATATGATTCTGGGTTGGCGATTTGTATTTTTAAACGGTCAGTGGTAGCTTTACAAAAGAAGTTATCAACTCCAATCAGCTTAATTAAGGTTGAGTAGAAGCCTGAGAAATCAATGATGCCTTTCATAAATATAGGGGGAGGTGGTTTGATATGGGCTGCGACATCAGGTATTTCGGACACTATGGACATGTCAAAAACCATGTTGGTATGTTCGGTGTTCGTGAGTAGTTCATAGCAATTGCGTGTTGAGAAAAAAGTTTTTTGTTTTTTTGAACAGGCTGTAGAGTATTAATGTTTTTATCGGGATTGTTATTTTTCGAATTTTGCATATGATTTATATTTGGCTTTGACGGCAAAATTAGTGAGCGAAGGTCGCGAGTTGCTGAACGCGATAACGTGTTATCTACGAAGGCGCAACGATAGTTAGGTAAGTTAAGTAATCGCACTTGTGGAAATGTTAGAAAACTACAGTTTGAAGTACGACGGAGACAAAAAAAAAACTGAGGGTTCAGTTATTGAACAATTTATTGCACTTGGCGTTAGCAATTTTTTGAATTAGAATTGAACATAATCGGTTAAAATAAAAAAACACGAGAGGAGCAGCAATTATGGAGCTAATAAGAGGTGTGCGCCGTACGCAGTGCGGACGATAAATTTTTGTTAAATATAATTTCAGTTTTATATTTTTCTTTTTATGTTTTTAATTTATTGTTGAAACTAATTATATATTACAAAGTATAAATTAAAAAGATATATACATTTAAATAAATATACTGAAATAGGATTCCCTCCAAATAATTAATGTTGAATACCCGCCACTGAAATACTGTTATATGCTTGTGCGATATGTTTTATATATCTAAGTATGACTTCACTCTACAATAATTAATTACAAATGACGATCCAAATAGGCATTATATAGTGCACTAAACATCTGTTATGAACAACATCATATTGTATTGTACAATAAATATTTTATCGCACTTATTACATTGATATTATTTAGAGTTTTAGAGGTCATGTACACTTCTCTATATATTGTATGTTATGTATAGTAATAAATTAAAAACACGTATATAGTTTAGTTACACAATCACAATACTTTAGATTGAAATATAATAATTATTAACGATTTAATAGATGATACCTAATACCTATTATGGAGTATATTATAAATATTAAACATTATAACTTATTGTGATAGGTACCTAACTCATCGATTGCAACTTTAATTATATCTAAATCTATATAGGTACAATGTGTATGAAATTAATATATGACCTATATGATATAATAACTATTGCTATGTGTTTGTGTAGTTTAATCTATAGCACTTAATTTATATTTTTATTTATACATTAGTACTATAATATACTCATAGCTGTTTTAATAAAAATTATGTTTTTTTATTATTTTTACTAAGTATACCACATATTTATTATTTTGTTATATGGATATTACCTATTTTTTTAAATATGTAGTATATTACATAATATAATAATAACATCTAATGCCATTAATTATAATTGCTCATATCTTTTTTTTATGGTATATTATATTTATATTATTATTTAATAATTAATAATTATTGAGAATTATTATTAATTAACCCGTGGGCAGGTGAAAAGTAATATCCTTATCGTACCAGTACCAGTACGTTATATTAAGGGAAATATTTTTAATTTGAATTTTCCATTTAAATTGGAAGTATTTATTAACTACCAGCTATAATTTAATATAGGCATAATAATCATTAATTTAATACAATAATTTTTATTTTTTATAATATTTATTGAAATGTTACTTTGACATACCAACAATACCCATTGGGGGTTATTATACATATTATTATATTTATATTTTTATACGTTTTACATTCACACGTGTACTTACCTAGCGTTACTATATGAACTGCATGTGTCAATGTTTGATTGTGTTATTGCACAATATTATATATTATTTGTATTTTTTACCAACAAAATATATAATTAAATATGCACGTCTACGACTTCCAGGAGTTACACGACTTATTTTTGTAAACAATATATTATTTTTGTAATGTACCTATGGCCTGTATAACATATGCTTATGTTTTTAAGAGCTGAGGGTTTTTAAAAATAAGCATATATTTTTTATGTATTGTAATATATCAGTATAATAACGTTTATATATAATTTAAACGTTAAAGCATATTTGGTTCACAAAAAAAAAAAAAAAGAATACAAGATGAATATTTAATTTAAATAACAAAAAAAAAAATTTAAATAAGTTAATAATAATCGTCTCATCCTGATCGCTACGCCAACTTATAGTGATTTCGCTTTCCCTCTCGGTGTTTTAACAAAAATGTTTTTTTTTATTTCTAATTCATAACTTTTTAATTGTTATTTTTTATTTTTTGGTTGCCAACAATTTTATATTTTTTATCACAATTCATTAAAATTAATTACTAAATATCTAAACGATTGACGAATATGACGTCAAACAAATAAATAGGGCTACAAACTTTACTTTTGATGAAAAAGAATTATTATTGAAATATACAATTCAAAATAAACAATCTAATGCTGTATCGTAGGACAAAAATATGTGCTGGTTAAAAATATCCCAAATAAGTCCAACGTAAAAATAAATAATACACGGCTAGTCATTTTTAATTTTTAATTTAAAAACAAATTATAACAAAAAATAACAAACGAAATAATATTAATTAATCTATATTATCTAATATTATACATATTATAAATATCAATTTATTTGTTAAATAACCTATTATTCGGCAGAAAAAGTACCAAATAACTTATTTATGATTAATTCATCCAATAAGACTTATTCCTAGATTGAAAAACCGGAAAATTAAATATTTTTACTATACAACGAATAAATTTGATTATTCGACGCATAAAATCGATTGAAAAACTGGGCCTAAGTGAAATTTCCACTACTAAAAACGAAAATATATTTGAGATAATTAAAGTTACTGCAGATACTCTTAATATCAATTAAAAAAAATCTGATATCTTATCTGCTTATCGTTTACAAAACAAAAATAATGTTGATTCTAAAATCATTGTTAAATTCAATAGTAATTCAACCAAAAAAGCATTTATATCGGAAATAAAATCACGGATTAAAAACAAAAATCCATTGAAATCAAATCAAATAACACTCATCTTTTCAGGAAAAAACTTTTATATAAATCATGATATAATACCTACTTACAGAAAAATATTTTGGCTAGCTAAGCAATTTACTAAGATATATAATTGGAAGTATACTTGGGTGAACTCGGATGAAGTATTTATCAGGAAAATAGGAGAACAATTTATAAAACTTCAATCAGTCGATAAATAATGTCTACAAATTAGATATTGAGAATAAAATTGGCTATCTTATATCTCATGAAAATTAATTTACATCTAAATAATTATTGAATAACAATATAAATAAGTATCGTAGTATTATAATAACATATATTTTTAATTCACAATATTAGATTAATATATTATTAAAGATATAAATAGTTTAAATTGTGTAAATACAAAGTATATTGAAGATTTGTCTAGTTTCAATTTTGGTAACGATAATATAAATGTTCTTGCTCTTAATATTCTTAGTATATTCGCAAACTTTGATAAACCAGTCTTAATGTTAAATTCAAATGATTCTAATTTTGATATAATTGTTCTTACTGAAACATGGCTTTTATATAACTTTAATTTTGATCTGAATGGATATCATACTGTAAACTCACTCGGTATAATAAATAAAAATGATGAAGTAACCGTATTTATTAAAAATTCCTTTAAAACAATTAATATTTCACATAAGATAATAACTGACTGTAACTCTATTGAAATCTCTCTTGATATAGATAATAAACCTATTAATATTATAATATTGATAACTTTTTGGATAGTTTAAATAATTATCTAGAACACTTATATGATTATCATAAACGTTATATTATCGCTGGTGATCTGAATATTAAAATAATGGAAACAAATTTATCTAATGACTATCTTAATATAATGGCAAGTAGTAATTTTATCTCTTGCATAAATAACTATACTCGTGTAACGAACATTAAAATCCTGCATTGGCCACATATTCATTAAAAACATCAATAAAGATTGCATAAATTCATTTATACTAGAATACAATATAATTGATCACTATGGAACAATAATCCAATTTAATCATCAATTAAATTCTATCAGTGCACATAGTCTTAAGAATAGTAAAAAGAATAAAAGAGTCAATATAGAGCTCATAAATGAGAATATTGATAAAGTAAACTGATTAAATATTTAAATATGGATAATATTGATTATGGTATGAACTGTTTTCTATATAAAATAGATAAAATAATACAAAATGCTTCAAGTAATATAGTAATTAATACAACAAATAAATGTAATAAACCAAAACTTGGACAACCAAGGGTTTAGTAATTTCTATAAACAATAAACATAAAATATCCAAAAAAATATTTTTAAGTCCATTCGATATTAATTTAAAAATGAAATTTATAAAATATAGAAATTTACTTACTAACTTAATAAATACATCAAAAAAAAAAGTACATTATCAAACCCTTTTTAAAAAATATAAATATAACTCCCAAATAATATGGCAACTTACCAATGAGATAGTAGGTAAACCAATAAACAAAAATATAGTGATAAATGAAATTAAACATAATGATCACTTCCTAAAAGATAGTATAGGTATTGTTGACAAATTTAATAAATATTTTATTAACGTAGGAAATTGTATTGAAAACAATAAACTAAAAAAACAATTTTAAGAAAGAAAACTGGGAAAATCTAAATTCTAAATATCATATAAAAGATTCTATTTTTTTAACTCCCGTTACTCGTGACGAAATAATAAAATATATAAAAAGAATTAAATACCACTCTACATTCGTTAAATATGGAATTACTAACTATATACTTAAAAATACTGCTGATAGTTTATCCCTTCCACTAACGATATTATTTAATTTATTTTGTCTTCAAGTATATATCCAACTTATTTTAAAAAATGTATGGTTACTTCTATTCATAAACAAGGAGATAAACTATTGTGTAGTAACTATAGACCAATCTATCCTTAAGCTTATCAAAAATCTTTGAAAAATGTATTAAATATAAAATTATATCATTCCTAGACAAAAACTCATTCTTCTCTAAAAACAATTTAGGTTTCTAAAGGGAAAATCTACAAGTGATGCCCATTTTTACCTTAATAATTATGTACACGAACATCTTGATCACAATAGTAAAATTATAGGTATATTTCTAGATATTAAGAAGACATTTAATTGTGTGAACCTTCAATTATTACTTAAGAAATTAAATTATGCAGGAATTCGAGGTATTGCAAATAATCTAATTAGCTCATATCTAAGCGATAGATATCAAGCAGTCAAAATTAATGATAAACTAAGTCAATCTTTGTCGGTCATACATGAAGTTTCACAGGGAATAGTCTTGGGTCCGGTATTTTTTATCCTATATATAAATGGTTTACTTAATATTAATACAGAAGCAGAAATAATGTGTTTTGCTGATGACATAGTTATTCTTATCTATGAAAAAAATATAGAAAAATTATATACTAAAGCAAATGTTATTTTTAATACTACTAAATCATGGTTTGATAACAATGTACTCGAATTAAATCTAAATAAAACAAAATACATTGTTTTTAGTACACAATATGTTGATATTCAAAACAATTAAAAAATTCGTAAATACTCGGTACTATGCTTAACGAATAATAATCTAAATTGTATGTGCATATGTATTGAAAACATTAATTGTATAAAATATCTTGTACTATATATTGATTCGCGTTTAAAATGAAAAAAAAACATATAGAGCATTTAGTATCCTTAAGTCGTAAATTCTTTTATATTTAACGTAATCTTAGATCTATACTTGATAAAATACAATTAAGAACAATATATATTTCACTCGTTCAATCAATTATTACTTATGGTATTAAGAGTCGGGGTTGTGCCTATGATACTCATCTAAAAAAACTAAAAATAACTATAAATAAAATAATTAAATTTATATTAAAGTTATCTAATTTCACAAGTTCTGTTATTACATACAAGGAATTGAATGTATTTTATCTTGATGAGATATTTAAAAAAGGTGTATTTTTACTTATATATAAGTACAGGAATGTTGTACCAATATGTAACCATAATGTTAATACTAAATTTATGAAAAATGTAAGCATTAATATGCCTAGATGTTATAAATATTTTGGTCTCAAAAGCTCACTAAATACTGCTATTATTCTTTATAAAAGATTTAAAAATTAATATCAATCTCTTCAAAAACTATTATCATTTTAAATATAGCATATTAAAACTACTCTAATTTCTAATGTATAATTGCTGAAATATACAATATCTCAATCATATGCTATTGTTTAAATTTTTTATTATTATTAACATTAACTTTTCTTTTTTCTTATATTATTATATCGTAACTATATATTTTTTTCTTATTTATCTAATCTCTTCTGGTTATTCTACTTATAATTATGTATACTATTTAAATGTCTATATAAATTATTATATACTATTTCAAGAATTCATCACATTCAATATAAGCATTATCTTAAAGAATGTGAGAAGACGATTATCTGTTAATATATCTATTGTAAAATACAATATAAGCGTCCAAATAAATGAATAAATAAATAAAAAAATAATAAACTGTTTATTCATTAGCTATATATTTAGACTCAAATTACTAATTACCTATTTACCTATAACATTCACTAAAAACACTAAATAAATTATAACTAGAATAATAACATGCAAATAAAAAAAATAATAACATCGATATTATTTTAAATAATATAATTAGGTTATATGTAAAAATGTTCTATACGTGTAAGTATAGATAGGACCTGATTGGGTAGTCTCTCGGCCGTTCGAGAAATATTTTTTTACCGGCCTGTAATTTGCTATAGTGGCCCATATTGGCCAAATTTAACTAATAAATAATAATGACCTAATCACATTTGCTAATATTATAAGAAATAAGGAATTGCCTTGATTAATGTTATATTAACATAGAGTCCTACTAATCCAACATTTTAAAGGCTCTTCGAGATTATCTCGAATGCTCAACTGGCCTATTCGGACTTGCGTATAGGTACCTATTATTGCTATTAAATAGGTACCTATTAATATATAAACATTATTATCATTAAAACATTGCATAATATTACTGTTGTAGGTATAGTAACTAGTAAAAACTCTAGAAGCCAAAAAGCACTGTACAATAGACTACAGAGATAGAGTAAATATAAATAATACAGTGACGTACCCAGGAGGGGGGCATTGGGGTTAAAGCCCCCTAAATTTTTTTTTATATGTCTAAGTTTAATTATTATTTTACTGGTTATTGTGTATTTGTGTGCAGGGGAGAGTAAGAAATTTTGTAAGCCCCGATCCCTCAAAAAAAAAAAAAAAAAAAATCCTGATAGGTATCCAAATAAATCCAAATAATAGATAGGTAATTAGAAAATACTGAATATAAATCATATACATTTGAACCGAACAGAGGTTCACGGTGTTCGTGTTCATAAAGTATATTGGTATATATTTTATATAGGTACATGATGAATCATAATATATATGATCTACAAGATACCTATAAGCACAAAAACCATCGATTAATTTGTGTACATTTGTAAATAAAAATGCCTTTAGAGATAATTCAATTTTTTTTAATATTTAGAAGACAATTTTTAAGGTAAGGATTTCGAATCAATGGATTTTGAAATTATTGTTTAAAGGATTTGAATTTAGGATTTTGGTAAGAAGATAAATTAGTAAAAAATTGATGTAACAATACGTATTTCACAGCACGTTAAGAACAATAGTGTAATCGGGAATTGTCACTCGGACTTGGTTTTAAAGTTATAGCCATTTTAAATTTATCATTTAACATGAGAATCACTGCCTTTAAATGGAAAAGTTTCACCTGTTATAGGGTACTCATCTATTTTTAGTGTATAAAAACGTTGAGAAGATCCTGTCTCCGAAGAAAGCGAAGGAGAGGATCCGATAGAGGGAAGAAAGGATATAACAAGCACGAGTTTTAAGAGCGGCGGGCCCCGGAAGGTCCTAAAAAGATACCATCAGCAATTTAGAAACTCAAATAATTAATTGTTAGCTGTGGACTGAAGGCCAATTTAATTTTGACTTAAGTATACCTAAAGTTCACCTTGATGTCTTAGTGGCTACATACGAACAGAGTTCTTATAGAACCTTTTAGAACGAATTGAATCCTAGGTCATTGTTTTATAAAGTTGTTAAGGGTTTTGATTTTAAAATCAGTTGTTTAAGGAATTGGCTCAGTGTTCTGATTATAGAAATAATTGGTAAAAAAAGACCGAAAAAAAAAGAATGACAATTTAAAAATTTCCTTTTTTAAGACTTGCAGAATAAATAAAAACGATTTGTAACACATCGATCACCGTTGATAGAAACAGTTTTGTTTGCTCAAAAATGACTCATATAAAGATAACAAGCATTAAAGTATGAAAAGGTTTATATAGGAAATTTCCAGTAATAAAAAGTTATTTTTTTCTAAATACTATACCACTAGTAACAGCGTTTTATTAAACAATAAAAATCATAAAAAGATAAACAATTAAAGAAATATTGCAACCACTCATTATTTTGAAAACTTTTATCTTTTTTGTGAAAATATTTTTTCATATATTTGAAGTTATTAAAAAACAAAATTTTTCAAAATAAATATATATATTTTAAATTTTTTTTATAAATTATTTAAATAATAAAAGTATTACAAGTCACAAAAATATGAAGAATGAAAAAAATATATTAAATAAGTAAACAGGTTTCTTAATAGTATTTTCTTTTTTTGTTCTTTTTCTCCAAGCTTCGCGAGTAACTCAACTAAAATGTAAAGCTACCATAAATACTAGTATTTATCATCAATGGTAATAATGTAATAGGTACTTCATAATTTATAAATTATAATATATGTATAGTAAAATTATGATTAATTATTATTGTGATTCCAAAATTCAATATTGTTTTAAATCACGACGCATTTAATCACTTTCACTTGTCGAGCTTCGGCGATATAACACCACGGGAAGTGAATATAATTTTTCGAAGTAGGTATACAGGACGATTCATCAAGCACGCTCAACTCTATTTTTTCATTTAATAATCAACTTTTTTAAATTCTTATTTTGTAGTTTTAAATATACTTTAAAACCGCATATTTTCAAATACTTGAGATTTTTTTGTTCTTGAGGATGATTCTGCAACAATACAAACTTCTGTTTTTTGAACAAGAACCCTCTCTCCCTTTTTTAATTGTAAATTATTAAGTGAATAATTTTTCTGAAAACGTTGATGCAATCAAAATCAAAATTCGAACTATGAGTTTTTGAGTTATTTGACTTTGTACATCTACTTAGGATAATAGGTCCATGATAATGAGTTTTCGAGATATGGGGGCTATCGAAAATTTTAGTATCAATATTTATAATTTATAAAAACGATCTAAGACCTAAATATGATAAATACTAGATCCAATATTACGTATATATATTTTATATTTTTGTAATAACATTTTTTAAGGACTATTATCGTCAGAATAAACATTTTAATAATTGAAAAACTACTCGTTCGAATTTTTTAGTTAAATACGTCAAAGCTTTCAGAAAAATTATCCGCCTAAAGTGATCTATACAGTTGAAAAGGAGGTTTCTCATTCGAAAAACAGAAGTTTGTATCGCCCCACAGGACACTCGCCTTATAATCGTAGTACAAAAAAAAATTCGAGAATCTGATAGTAATAATGTGGTCTTTAAGTTAAATTCCGAAAATCAGTATTTGAATAATAATAAAAAATAAATAAAAAATCGGGAAGAGCATGCTCGATGAATCGCCCTGTATAATATAATAATTAATAATAATAATAAAATAGGACGTACGGAGGAAGCGCGCATTACAGCAGCTGTTGCCTGGCGCCGTCCGCGGCGGGGGGAACACTAATCGAAAACTCCCGAGCCCGTTGTCCCGTCGTGTGACGCAACCGGCGAAGACGAGCGCGCGCGATAGTTTCCGCATTGCCGCGTAGAGAGCGTCACGGTCGCGCGCACATTTTTACCCGAATTCGAAAGTTTCACGAGATTTCACCTGTGCCGCGACGCGACGGCGACGACTGCAGTACTGCACGTCCGCAGTTTCAGTTCCGCCGTGGACGTCTGCACTCCTCTGACTCGTCTGTACTCTCCGACTCGTCTGCTGCACGCGACCGGCGTCGGCAGTCTCGCGCCGAACACCACTCGTCCCGATCGAGATACGAGATTAGGCACACGCTCTCCACGTCGGCGATCGGCGAGATCCGCTCAACGCAGGTGTGTACCGTCTCTACCCGGTCACGACGACATCATAAGTGATGAACAAGATGCTGACGTTCACAAGAGCTCTGAGCCGACGGAGTGCGTTTTTGCTCTGCGACTCGACCGCCGTCCGAGAAAACCGCATTCGGTAAGTCTGGAGTGTATAGTACCACAATACGAAGACCGTACGACTGCCCATACATAATATTATTATAAAAATGACTCGTCGCGTTTTAGGTCTTTGAGTACGGTTCGCGCGCCGCCGGTGCCTCCGGTCATAACCGGTACGGCCGTCAGCAAGGACGAGACCAGAGATTTCATGGCAGTGTTCCCAGACGTCGTCAGGGATCTGACTGACACCGGTCGTAACTTGGACGTGCCCGATGTCACCAAGTGGTTCGCAAAGGTATATCGTCACTATGGTCTTGTATAGCAGCCAAGTAAATTCAACGTCATCGTTTGTTTATTATAGCTGTTACAATACAACGTGCCTGGCGGTAAGAAAAACCGAGGATTGGCGTTGGTACTGTCATTTAGAATGCTATCCTCGCCTTCCAATCAAACCGATGAAAATCTTAGACTGTCTTACATATTAGGATGGTGTGTTGAAATTGTAAGTTGTTTTGAGTTATAACTAGAGGAGAGAAACACTACTACTGACCAACCAACATACAAGTTCATCTCTTTTGTTTAGACTCTCTTAAATTAAATATAATTTATAAATGTTGATGAAAAATTACAAATTGATTTAAAACTTAAAACATTAAGTTCAAACATATTAATAAGCAAATCATATGATAATGATTCACTATTAATGAAAATATGAAAATTTAATGTGCATGCAATGTAATGAATACTGTTATCTCATAAATCCCAAAAATAAATAACTCCATTAATAAATCGTATTTCAGACATACATGATACTGTTTAAATTTATTGAATTTAAAATTCAATATGCTATTTTTTTAAATTCAAGTTTTTTTGTTACAATGTAATTTTATTCCAAATAAAATAATCAATTTTCCAGAATAGTTGATAAACTGGTAAATGTCAATAACATTTTGTTTTAAAATATAATATTTGTCTTGGCATTCCTCCTAGTAGATATTTCTTAATCTTTTAACTAAATATTTTTGTGAAGTAGGAATTTTTAGAATTTTATAATTTTCAAATGAATTTATTTGATTAATATGCAATTTATGATGGTAACCATTAATTTATTACATTATAAATTGTAATTATAGAATGTTGAAATTGAAACATTTTTTCCTTACCCGTTTTTAGATAATATAATAATGCAAAAAAAAATTTGGATTAAATTACTTGTTTTTTTTTTTTATATAACAATAATCCATTGGTTATAATTTATTTTTAAATTATGCTATAATTTATTTAAAGTAATAATAAAAATATTTTTTGAATTATGTAGTTGACATACAATCGAGTAAATATTTAAAATTATAAATTATAGTTAGTACATTTGTTTTATTAATATTAATTAAATGCAACAGTTGGATAATACTACAAGGTCTATTAATATTTGTATCAATTTAAAAATATTGAACTGCACTGTTTTGTTATTTTTTCTGGAAATTAAAAGTAAATGTACTTTAATCACTTGTGAACTTAATTTTAATTATTCATTGTTTGTGTTATAAATAAGAATTGTATTTATTGAAGTACTTTGGATTACCTAATTATATAATATTACTTTAATTAGTAGTTTAATGTGTGCAATGCAATGTAGATGGGAAATTAATAAATAATCATTAACATATTATATATGTTAATTTTTTTTTAGTTGCAAGCTTATCAATTAGTGTTGGATGATATAATGGATAATGCTATAACTAGACGAGGACGTCCGTGTTGGTATCGGCATAACAATATTGGTCTAATGGCAGTGAACGATGGTATTCTACTCGAACAGGCTATTTATCAGTTGCTTAAAAAGTACTTCAGGGATAAACCTTATTATACACATATTCTGGAGCTGTTCTATGACGTATGAAATAATATAAAAAATAATTTGTATTTATTTCAATGTTGTTTGATTTACACGATTTAAGGCCGTTCTTAAGATAGCCCTGGGCAAAAATATTTATATTGGTTATTGATAATAATACATCAATATCTAAAAATAAACATTTCAATTTTTTATATTATATATATTGCGGCCTTAAATGTAGTAATAAATTAACATAGGTCTTAGGGCCTGAGTTTTTCCCTGAATATGGCCCTGATATGATTCAATAATTAGGTTACAATGAAAACTGCGATGGGTCAGTGTCTTGATATGTTAACTGCAAATAGCTTCAAGTCAAAAAAACTTGAAAAATATACCATGGAAAATTATACAGCTATTGTGAAATATAAGACTGCCTATTATTCGTTTTTCCTTCCCGTGTGTCTTGCAATGCGCATGGTAAGCATGATATGTTTATGATTACATTCATTAGATTTTACTTAATAATAATATTACAGACAAACATCAATGACCCGGAAATCTTTCGACAAGCAAAGACCATATTGCTTGAAATGGGACACTTCTTTCAAGTTCAAGTATAAACTGTTTTTTTTTTTTAATCGATTAAAAGTTTTTAAAAAAATATTTTTTTTTTTAGGATGACTTTTTAGACTGTTATGGAGATCCAGATATCATGGGAAAAATTGGTACAGACATAGAAGATGGTAAATGTTCATGGTTAGCTGTTGTGGCTTTGCAAAAAGTCAATTCTGAACAAAAGAAAATTATGGAGGTGACATATTATATCACTCAATTATTATATTATTTGAATGTTTAACTTATTGAGTATTGTTTTAGGATAATTATGGTATTGACAATCCAGCCAATGTTGCAATCATCAAAGATTTGTATTCACAGTTAAAATTACCAAATATATTTCAACTCTACGAAGAAGAAAGTTATAAGTTGATATGTACTCATATTCAACAATTGTCACGGGGTTTGTCACAGGACATGTTTTTCAAATTCTTGGAAAAGATTTATAAGAGAACACTCTAATAAGTAATTTTAAATTTTTACCAAAATGCATTAATGGGCATTTACAGACATAATACATAATTATTATTATTTATTAGTTTTAGCTAATCAGTAAACAAATTGTTTGTAATCTATTTTCATGTTTAACTTAAGGGTAATTTTGTGTAACTTATTATTATTTTTTCAATAATTTATTGTCCCAAAGATATTTTTGTCATTGTTAATATAATTTTAAAAAAAATTGAAATAATATATTTTTGAAAAAACCAATAATGTACTGTTCAAATCAAGTTGTAGTTTTAAAAGTATTGTTATGTTATAAAATGTCTTTTCATACTTTAAAATGTTATAGGATATTAAAGTTATTTTATACTTGAATGATTATTGTACAGCTATTAAATAATGATTTTTTTACTCTAAGATACAATTGTTCATAGTTTTAATACCATTATATTATTTTTGGAATTAATAACTGTTAAACATATCAAACAAATTTCATAAAAGACTTTGATTATATCTTAAATATTTTATTTGTTATTTTTTTACACAAAAGTGTAATTGCCACACTTGAAATACGTAATATCTTATTTTTATTATACTTGAAAATTCAAATTTAAAAAAAAAAACCCTTAACTTCTCAACGATTAAAAGGTGTCATACCCGCATTCATTTTCTCTGACCTAAATATTAAGAACTTAATAAATCTAAGTTTAAACAATGCGCTGTTAAATAATCATATAGGGCATTAATAGGTCAAAGCCATTTTCACTCTAGTGTTGACAGGTATTAAATGGATAATAAAATTTGAAATGCACAGCGTATAACCAGATATTTTTAAGTGTAATAAATGTATTTATGAATTACTCTATCAATATAGTTAGTATACTTTTATTTGCATACAACTAAACCACAGACTTAAGTGAAATGTTAATTTTATCTATGCGTTCAAAAGTAAAAAATATAGTGTTAGGTATATCATTTAATGTGTAGTCATACATTATTATTACATTAACACAGTTTTGAACTACCTGCTATTTATAAATAAAAGTTAAATCTACAGATGATAAATAATTTACAATATTTGGCATAAAATACCAAATGTATATTTAATTATTTTATATATATTTCATATTTACTTCTTAAAACCTATGATATTTTTTGACAATATGACAATGCGAAAACCCAATAAACTGACAATCTGTTAACAATGTAGAATAATTCAAATATGATCATGAAGGCAATAGAAAAAAAAAATGAAGAAAACATAAATAACCTCTTAAAAATAACAAAAATTGTAACATTAAAATATATAAATAACGTTTTACAAACTCATTGTGTTACGGTTGTTCATATAGAATTGATGTCCTGATACGACGAGTGTAAATATGTAAAGACAGGCAGCAATCCAACAGTTATATGCGTTCTGAAAAAAATTGAAAAGGTTATCAACTGCATACATTGAATAACAATCACAAAAAGACAATTGTGAAAACTTAAACAATTCAATGGTTTGTTAAAATATGGTAAACGAGGTTATTATAAATTTAAATATATTATAACAATAATAATATGCTTTACATAAGTTATGTTTGCACACACTCGCACATGTTTCCTGAGAAATATCCTATAAAAGAGAACTAAGAAAAAAAACCAAAATATATTAAAATCTTTTTTAAACTAGATTTAGTATAGATTAGTATCTCATTGAAATTAATAGTTTTTTGTTAAACATATCCAAGAAAAATATTTTTTTTCTTTGTACTTAGCTATAAAAGTATATCTTTAATAACCTATTTTTTCATAGTCTTTATTTGAATTTAAAATTTAACTTCAGATTAGGAACTGCAATGATGACTGTCAACAAACTAAATTTGGTTCATTCAAATAACACAAAAAAAGTTTGAAAAGATCTACATGAGTAATTAAACTTATTTTACTCATTATTCATTAGACATCCATATTATATTTTATAAAAACAAAATAAAAACATTACAGATGTATGTAAATTAAATAATATTGCATATTTCAATTATTTTATCAAAGATTTTTAAAAATATGTTATATTTTACCAATAACAGCACTGAGCATACCTACTATTGTGGAAATTGTGATAACGAACACGAGATAACAGCTAGATTTTGATTTTTTTCTCAAAAATTTAAATATGACAAATTTTTAGTTTCTACCTTTTTAGAATTTAGGACAATAAAATCTAAAAATATGGGGAAAATGATCTCAAATAGACTTAATGAAAAATTCAAATCTATTAACAGTATATGTTTTTACTGCTTCACTAAATCAATCAGTAGGTTAGAAATACAATATATTTAAATTCCTATTTAATGTGTGTTCAATAAAGATATAAAATCAACATTATTGATCTCCTTAAACTTTATTAAGTAAAAAATATTGATTTAAGAAAAATTTTAAATTTACTAAAAAAACTGATAGAAAATAATGAAATTAATAATGAGGTACTAAAGTATAATTTTGTAGTTATTACTATAAACAACAAAATAGACTGTTCTACAAGGTTGAATAAAATATTAAGTAAAACTTACTCATGTTAAGAATTATAATATAGAGTTATGATGTTTATGACCTTTTACATCATTTTTATTTTAGTCGTGCACATTTAGCAATTATGTTAAATTAATTTTATTTAGCATATTTTTGAGTTTAAATGCCTAATTATTTTAAGCCATAAATGTAATTGTTTTTTAAACTATTTAACTTTAGATTCTAAGTAGAACGATAATTGTACAGATTTAATACCAGTTATTTGAAAATGTTTAATATATTTTAGGCCATATATTTAATATTATTAAAAACTAAAAATACAATAATTTTAATGTCATATTTGATTATTTTAAAGGTATATTTGCATGCATTTTTTAGAATTTTGAGATCTCAAACATCCTAACCATAATTATACATTACTTACCAAAACTATGAATAAATATAAGTGTTGTATTAAAATACACATCTTTAAGAGTGTAAGCATTACAACTTATATTATATTTAAGTATCATTGTTCATAATTGTTGAGATATTATATTATGTTAAAATCTCATTAATAAAAAAAAAGTACACATCTTTTTTATAAAAATTACATTTGAAAAGATTTATTTCCTTATAAATATTCCAAATACTTCAAATTAAAATTGTATATATTTAATTTACCCAGATTTTTAGCAAAAAAAAAAAGGTAGCACTTAGAACTGGGAATAATTTGAAGTTCTATTATCTACTTGAGGAGCAGCCCAAAACCAAACATCATACTTTTATTGGACAACTTTTTAACAAAGATTTATAATGTTGCACAAGACTTTTTAGGTAACTATATATCTGTTGGGATGTATGCCAATAAAAAAATATTTATTTAAATTTATGCTGCTAATATACAACCTATTGTAAGCACAAACCAACCTATTTTTAAGACCAGGTGTGGTAAGATATTATAGGTGTGACTGCCCCAGAAATTGACAGCATGAGATAGGCAAACTATAGGAATAATATTAGATTTTGCATAGTTTATAAAATAGAAGTGATATTGATGCACCAAGAATTATCCTCACCAGAGAATACTTTTTATCGGCTACGCTGTAGAAATCTTGCATTTTTTCAAACTTTTCTTCTTCATTGAAGGCCAAGTCTTCAATCAGCGCTACACTTCGGATGTAGTAGAAAAATCCCATCATGACCTGAACAAAGACAATTGTTACAGACATACAAATAATCTAAACATCGGTTAAAGTCAACCGACGACAAAAAACCATTTACTCACCAATTGGATTATTCCCCAAATGCTGATGATAATCCCGCACAGGGACAGTTTGGGTCCGCAGAATTTCATGACGTCCGATTTGAGTGCGCGACTTTGAGGTATTTATTCAGATTAAAAATCTGATGCGAGAAAATGAAATTATTAATATCGAGAATTCAAATTCGGGTACACTTAAACACCTTGAAAGTGGTAAATAATTATTGTAATTTGTAATCTTGAGTCTTGAGACTATCCGCCCAATTTTTTTCAGCAAATGTACAGATAATATGTACAATAAACTGTATAGATAACCTACTTGCCAACTGCAGCTGTATCAGCGAACCCTACTGATTTGTTTAGTCTTAGCAGGTTGTAGTCATTTTATTCGAGGCTACATTTATGTTCAGTACTCATTATAGTGTCTAATTTTATATGTAATATACATACCAGTGACCTCTATTGAAATGGCGGATAATAACTTCATCCGTTGACAATCTGTAGTAATTATTGTACATACTATAATGTGAACAAATTAATGTTAGCTTTTTGATAAGTACAGACACAGTGCCACCAACAATGGAACACGTAAACACCGTGAGTCTCGCGATCGTCGCATTGGCCATCCAGTGAATCGTTTCCAAAGGTCGTTCTTGCCGTATCCGCCGACCGGTTATCTATGCGAGAATCCGCTGAATGCTGATAGCGCATCGATGTTCATGAAAATTTTCACTCTTTAATCTTTATACGATTTTCTTGTTTTCTCGATTAATAACCAACAGAGACCGTCGGAAGGACGAGAATGTCTTCGGATTCAGATACCGAGCCGGGCAAGATTTTCGGTTACCAAAAACAAGTACACACCGGTCGGAACTCGATCGAAGGTTTTTTAGAGAACTTAAAAGGCGTATTTCTTGGACCCGTGATCTGGGTTAGAGGTAACACACAGTTCCTCGTTATTTCCTGTACAATTGTACTCGCTGGATTAGCAGTTAATAATGAGTTTAATTTACTTGTCCCTTGTCTGTAGAAACCATTGTAAAACCCAATCAGCAAGACTACAACTACTATCATGAACAGTTACGAAGAGTGCCCACAGTTGATCAATGTTATGACGACGATAGACTATGCAAGTGGGAAGCCAATCAACAGTTAATACGGGATAAGTATGTGTCACAAATCGAAAAAATAATCTATAACCGGCAGAGCAATAGTGACTGTTTTGTTATAAAATTGAGAACTATCCATTACAAAAAAAAACTCAACATTTTAAAACTATCAATTTATTCTTATGATTATATATATATATATGTACTTTTGAGCTCGCTCAGGCCTTAAAATGTTTTAGATAAAACGCTATCCAACCTATTGGTTATGTTTATATAAAAACAACATATAAATATTCATATTTCATATTAAATACATGGATTATCAGTATACCTATAGAACAACCAAAGAAATTAAAATAATTATCTAATTGATAAATTTTGTATATTGATATTTAAAGTTTATTAAGAAGATGCTATCCCTGAATTGGTTGTCTCTGTTTTATACAAGCATTAAATAGCAGATATATTCACTAGAATCTTGCTACAATTTATCTATAGTTAATATTTGAGCAAATTTGTATAGCATATAAACTTGGTTTGATTTGATTTTTTTTTTTTATGTATTTATTTTAAAGCGAATTATATGAACTTAAAAAATCAATTATTTAACTCTTGTTTCTAAAACATAACATATACAGGCGTTGTTACATCTTGAGGTATTTTTTTTTTTGTTTCAAAAGACATTTATAATGCACAATTTATTAAACCATTATATTTTTTTAGATTTTTTTTATATAAAATGTTATTTCTTTATCTATGGTTAACATTACAATTATTTTTTTGTCTATTGAATTTGAACCACAGTTAACCTATTTAAGACTAATATATTTAAATTTTATAGACTGGTAGATAGCAATATTCTATCCATCTTAAGACAGAGGTACGAAGATTGTCGGATTTATGAATCACCAGATGGTATGAGGAAATGCAAACCATTAGCTGACATTTACCAGGAAGCTGAAGAAAATTACTCAATCAAATGTCAGTGTAGAACGTAATTTTAAATACAGTAAAATGGAGATATTAAAGTTGAAAATGATTTGTATTGTAGACGGTGATTTGGGTGTTGCTGTCACTGCTGAAAGATGTTATGCAAAACAACTGAATCGCATGCTATGGGAGAGACGCCATGGACCCGTCGGAACTGGAATGAAGAAAGATAGCTTATAATCAATGATTTTTAACACACAGTATACAATTATACTGTGGTGTTTAAAATTAGAAAATAAAACTCAGTCAGGAATGTAGATAAGAAAATTATATTCTGAAATGTTCAATATAAAAATATATGTTTTTTTTTTTTAATACAAGTACTTTGTACAAATTGTTACAGTTAATTATTAAGCATGTGCAAATACAAGTATTGAGCCTTAGTTTCTAATTGTGTGAGTTCATTGATTGTAGATAACAGTTGGTCATAATGATTTTTATACGTGGGCCCTTTATTTGCTTTTCTTTTGCCATAAACGACTTTTCCATCAAATTCATTCACAGGAATATCCAGTTCTGAACCAACCTGTGGTATAGTAATGTTCAAATGATCTTCAATTTCAGCCAAATATTGGGGTTCGTTATACCATATGCAACAGCCTTTGTTAGTAGTTAAATTAGTATTCGAACACCTCTGTCCTCTGGACGGACACCATTCACCGTGATACCAAACTTTTTCTGGAGTTGTTGCTACAAATGAAACTGCTAATCCCATACGCTCAGCTCTACCTACACGACCAATTCTGTGCACATAATTTGTCTTATCATCGGGTAAAGTCATATTAATCATAAAAGGTAACCCATTAACATCAATACCACGTGCTGCTACATCAGTACAAATTAAGAATTTGATTTCACCATTTTTAAACTTTTCTAAATTCATTCTACGATCATTAACATTACGTGATCCATGAAGAGTACAACAAGTATAAAAAGAACCAAGTTGTTTGAAGTATTTTTCTAAATTATCACAGTCAAGTTTAGTGCGGCAGAATATAAGAGCTTTGTCCATTTTGTGTTTGTTTATAGCTTTGATACAGTATTCGCCTTTTAAAAGCTTCACTCCTTGAGATAAAGCTTCAGATGTATTTAATGCTCTTACATTATCTCTGTCATGTACACCATCAGTTGGAATGGGATTTTTCAACGAAGTCCACGATGAATCCTTTTGAGAATCAACCGTAACCACAACATGATGTACAGTTTCGGGAACAGCATCTTCACCTTTGAGATCTACCCAAGTTGGAAAGTGCATGAGACGTGACGCCAATTTTTTTACTTCAAAATCGTGAAGTGTAGCAGAGCAAACAATCATTTGAAGTCTCTTACCATCATTTGAAACTTTTGGCATTTTCTCGTGTAGATTGTCTATAAGTTTTGTGTAACGTTGTTTTAATAATCCATCAGCTTCGTCCAGAATATAAAATCTACACTGAGATAAAGATAAATGGCCACCAGATATAAGATCTTCCAGGCGGCCGGGTGTAGCAACGATAATATCTACACCAGACGATAAGGCGCAAATCTGGTCTTTAATGCTAAAACCGCCAACTACTAGCAGATCTTTAATTTGCGGTTCTTCTAGGTATTTTTTAAAGTTTTTAATTTGATTAAAAGTCTGTTCAGCTAATTCTCTAGAAGGTTCAATAATTATTGCATAAGGTGCGTTACTTGGTTTTTTTGTATTTGAATCTAATTTTGAAGCATTACACTGATTGATCTCAATGCAATTACTAGGTGCCTTGCTTACAGCAGAGAAGTCTTTGGGAATATCATATTTCAATGGTGATTCGCCAAAATTAAATGCTATTTCAGCATTTTTTAATACAACAGCCGGATAAAATGCAGATGTTTTCAAATTTGCAGGTATTTTAAATGCATCTCCAAGATATGTACCGTTTTTACTGAATCCAATAGTCCAGTTGTCCAGATCCAACCAACAGCCAATCGTATCATGTAAGCTGAAACTCTCTCCGTAGGAATCAAACTGTTTGTTATTTGACTTCTTGCCAGTTCCGCCGAAACCAAAACCAAATCTATCCGTACCCAGATCCAATACAGCTGCCAGTGTGGACCAGCCGACTCGACACAGACCTTCGTCAGTGACGGTTGTTTCAAAATAATATTTTCCCGAATTTTTAACGCCCTTAGTTGCTCGACAACCGTGCCAATCCCTTGGCTCTCTCGATTGACATTTGTTACCGTCCGGTGTCACAGCCAAGGCGGATGAACGATCCCACACGCTCATGGCCCACCGATCTGTGACACCACTGGACACCTTGACTGGTACACCATCCCGGTACTTACTGGATTGTTTGAGCGTTTCCCAGACAATTTGAATGACCGGCAGACAAAACGCTCCCGTCTTACCGCTACCGGTCTCCGCGGCCATCAACACGTCACCGCCACCAAGTATGAGAGGTATCGCTTCCGCTTGGACGTCCGTGGGCAGCAGCCAGTCCATTTCTTCGATGGCCTTACCTATTTCGGGCAAAACGCCCATCTCTTCAAACGCCGCCATCCTCAATAAGATAGGCTATCTTTTACAGAAAAAAAACCGGTTGCATTAGCGTTGAGTGGGCACGAATACGAATTGAAAACGGACGGCGAATGGCGATGAAAAAAAAAAACGTTTACCAAATCTGACGACTTACAATTATGATTCACAGCGGCAATTAATGCACTTGGATAATCTATATTTTATGTACCAAGCCAATTACTCTGTGCCAAAACCACAGGATTGATGAAATCAGAATGGAAACTCTGACCGCCTCACAGATGTATACTTTAAAAACAAGTACTTTAAATTTTTATAACAAATCTGTGACATCTGCTCATTTCGGCATTTTGATTTATCTTAATTCGTGATTATATTCTTGTATTATCAATGCAACAATCACATACCAAACCTTCCATCCATCATATATTATCAAAATATTTGTAGGTAATTTAGGGTTCTATGTTGGTGTAACTGGTTGGATTCGGTAGTTTTTTTTTCTTCCAGGTACTTTTGGGATAACCATGATAGGCCCACGGCAGCATGGATAAGTAGTAAATACTAAATACACATTTAGCCGTGCTAAAACCTACGTGCCCAACGTGTTGAGTTCCCGACGGCCTGGCGTGAAAATAGTCTCTGTGAAAAACTATTAAATATGAAACCCAAAACAAATGGTTCAAAAAAGATTTCTAAAAAACATAAAGTGATGGCCCCTAGTGACGATGACTCCGATGGTAGTTCTTTAGATGCAATTGAATTTAACAGTGAGTAAATTGTTTGACAGTATTGTCTTCTATAGTAGTTGTTACTTTTGTATTTGTTTCAGGTGAATCTGATCACGATGCAACTTTCAGTGAGGATGATGATGACAATATGTATGACAGCGATGATTTGGACAAGGATTTAGAAAAACTGAAAACTTCTGATCCGGAATTCTATAAATATTTGAAGGAATGTGACAAAAAACTGACTAATATGCCTGGTGATGATAGTCTTGATGATGATGATTATGATGAAGATGATGTAGAAGGAATAAAATCAGAAAAATTACATAAACCGCCTACTGATTTAGAAGTAAGTAATGTGTAATATGTAAATTTTTAACTAATTAATATTTAAAGAAAAATCATTATTGATCTAATAATTATTGTAATTTTAATATGTTCTTTATTTCAATTATTTTAAATATTTTAGATTGGTAGTGATGACAGCGATTTTGATGAAGGACCAAGTAATAATGGGGGAGATTTAACTGTTATTACATTATCAATGGTAGAGACTTGGAGACAAAAACTTCAAAACTCGTATGAACAATATATATAATTATTTAGTAATGTTATATGGTAATAGTTATAAAAAAAAACTAAAAATAAATAATAATTTTAGAAAACAAAAACTCAAATACATTACTACAGCATCTAAAGCGATGACAGCAGCACTTCAACGTATAACAGCAAATGAAATTAAAAAACCTACGTATTATAAAGTTGAAGGAAGCTCTGGTAGTTATACATATAAACATTTATTTTAAATTCAATAAGTTTATTTTAAATATGTTGATTGTTATTTCAGTATTCAATGCAGTACTTCAAATGTGTATGTTTGATTTGCAACCGGCTCTTTTGAAATTTTTGAAGCTTCCTCCCGGTACACCATCAAAAACTATGATTTCTAAATCAAAGCATTGGAATAAAGTGAAAATGACTCTACGTTCATACTTGACAGATCTAACTAGAGTAATTACCATTTTTGTTTTACATTTTAGTAATTAATACTTAGCATTGTATTATATAAGATTGGTAAATTTGATTTAATATCTTCATTGATATTTTATATACATAATATATTATGTACTTAACGTAATATTAAACTTAATTTTATAAAAAAAAAATTTTAATTAATTCTCAAAATCTCCATAATTACTAAAAATTAATTTAAATTATTTACAGCTGTTGACAACTGTTTCTAGTGAAGACATCACCTGTGTACTTTTAAAACATTACCACCAAATGATACCATTTTTATCATGTCTTCCAACAATCGTAAAACCAGTTTTGAAAAGATTTATAGCATTTTGGAGTGCTAATACAAGTGAAACGGTCAAAGTTGTATCTTTCTTGTGTATTTTGAAGTTAGCTAATAGTGACCTATCATCTTATCTAGAAATGATTTTGAAGGTAATTTATTTTTTCATCTTCAAATATTTTTGTATTAAATCATCTTATTTTTAGGCTATGTATGTGGGATATATTTCTAATAGCAAATTTGTTACTCCAAACTCCTTACCTGGGATTAACTTCATGAGACAATCATTGTCAGAAATGTTTACTATAAGCGAATCAATTTCTTATAATCATGCATTTCTGTATATTAGACAATTAGCTATTCATCTCCGATCAGCTGTGACTTTAAAAAAAAAGGTAAATGGACTAAATAAATTATTTAAATTATAAAAATTACTGTTTTAAAATATTTTTATTTTTTTAAGGAAAATATACAATCAGTTTACAATTGGCAGTATATATATTCACTTAAATTATGGACAGATGTTTTGTGTGCTACATTAAATAAAAAACAATTGCAAACTTTGGTTTATCCTCTTGTTCAAGTATGCTCCCTATGCATAAATAAAAAAAACATAAGAAATGTATTTTCTTGAAATTGAATATTAAAAAACCGTTATATTTTTTAGATTATTATTGGGTGTGCTAAACTTATACCAACAGTACAATATCTGCCATTGAGGTTTCATTGTATTTCAATGTTAACTAAACTTAGTAGAGAAACTGGTAAATTTATACCTATTCTACCACATATTTTAGAGGTATTTATAAATTAGGTTAAGTAAAACCCATGGGTTATTTGTTATAATAATGACTAAAATTCACTTTACCAGTCCCTTAACAATTTTCGATTTTTTTTTTTAAACTACTTGTCTTTCTATGCTTAAAATAATGATGAAAAAATTGTTTTCCAGAAACTATTTTTTTAGAAGTTAAGTAGTTTAAAATTTTCAGAAATTTATGGAAAATAGTATGCGCTACTCAATGCATTACACTACAATAAGTGAAATAATAATATTGTGATGAATCACGTCATTATAAACATGAATACTAGTGGTTTTATGTTATATTTTAACTTTGCCCTTATAGGTTAGGTCACCATTAAGGTTATACATATAATTTATTTAGGGTTCCTTTCAATAAACTCTTCCCCTTCCAACCCATAAGGGTTTGTTTCTCAACCATAAGTTTACTATTTCCACTCTTGCAAGGTTTGAGGGCCGAGAAATCTGCGGGACTTCAATTGATGCAATGAGAGTCAGTAGGCATAGGGAATGACTACTTGTTATTATTCTTTAACTTTGCCCTATAGGTTAGGTCATAAAACCAAAATTTCAAGCGCCCATCACTAACGCAGTCCACAGTAATGTTATAAGCATTGAGCGCATAATACATACTATTTACCATATAACTGCACATTTGAAACGACTTCAAACTTCTAAAATATTAATTTCCTGATAACGATTTTTACACCATTGTTTTATGCATAAAAAGACAAAGTTGTTTTTAAAAAAAAAAATCGTAAAAAGGTTGGTAAAGTGCATATTTGTTCCTACATAATATATTATATTAAAATTTAATTTTTAAGGTACTCACTATAGTAGATTTTCAAAAAAAACATTCAAAAACATCAATGAGACCAATGGACTTTACTTGCATATTACGTTTGTCAAAATCACAATTACAAGAAAATGTATTTAAAGATGCAGTTATTGAAAATGTATATAGTGCTTTTATGGAATATATTGTAATTGAAGCACATACAATCAGTTTTCCTGACCTAGTAGTGCCATTTATTATCAAAGTATGTTTTATTTGCACTTCTTAAAAAAATAGTTTAGTTTAAACCTAAATTATTTTAATAATATCACCATTAATTATTTAGATAAAAGAATTTCTTAAAAATTGTAAAAATATTAATTATACTCGGAAGTTACGTACTTTGTTGGATAAAGTAAAAGAAACATCAACTATTTTAAGTGAAAAACGAGGAAAAAGTGGTCTTTTACTTCATGACTTAAAAGCTATTGAGGCATGGGAATCTGATATTAAGTTAGCTGGTACTCCTATGTCCCAATATTATGATAGTTGGTTCAAAATAAATCAACAACATGTTGCTAAAAAAATAACAAATAACATAACAGTAAGTTTATTGATTCATGATAAACAAAATTATTTGTTATAAATTTATGATAATTTTGAATTTATTAGCTTGGAGAATTTAATATTCCTACCTTAAAGAAACATAAGCCAAAAGAAAATGGTGGTGGGCCAGCTGAACTATTTCCTTCTGACGATGAAGAATATGAGCCTAAATTTGGGTAAGATATTTTTTGTAGATAAATTAAGCATTGACTTTATTCTGAAAAAAAATTAAGCAATCTGTTCACTTTGTGATTTACCTTATGGCACAGTTTTAACTTGGAATTACATAGTTATTTAAAATTTGTGAGTTTTAATAACATTTATACAGAAATTTCTTTTTATAAATAAAAAATAATATAATATAATAAATAATATGTCCTATGACACTGTTTATTAATACTTAGCATAATAGCAAATTACGCAGTTCATTCAAACTGATATATACTTCATACTTTTGAATATAAATAAAAGTTAATTATGTCTAGTGTGTCTTGCAACACAGTTAGACATATTTTCACTAAATCCCTCAGTAGTAGATCCTAGTTTTTAAAGAAGTCCAGAAAAAAGTTGGATGCAATTTTGTGCTTGCCAATCCATAGTCTAGCAACTTCCCACACTTCTACTTCATACAGATGGCGTAGACAAGGATGCATAGCTTGTGTTTATTAATTTACATTACAAGTTATAATTTTCATATTTAAGAAAAAAATTGTTAATATTATTAACAAAGTTTCATACTTTTAAAAATGTTTTTGTAACATAATATTCTATAGACCATTTTCTAAACTTGCCAGTTATAGGTGCTCATACAAAAATATTCATAAATTTAGATTCTAAATAAAATATGTTATTATTCGGTTTTAGGTCTTCAGAGGATGAAAAAGATGAAGATAAAGAAGATGATAATTAATTGATAACTTTTTATTTTATTTCACCTTTAAAGTTAAATATCTAGTAATTTTAATGTTATTTTTTTATTATTCTTAATAAAAAAATTAAAAATGTCAATTACATATTTTGATTCCTGTATTCTTGTTTTCAAACCATCATTTGTATAATCCAATAATATGTAATCTTTCTGATTAACCCTGAATATTATTGTACCATTTTGTAGCTTTCCTACTGTAAAATGTGTGAACTGACAAACTAATTTCAATAATATTTTTGAATTACAACAAAATAACTAGTATAAACTTATATGTTTCATTAAGTAATGATATTGCTTATTTCTCACTTTATTTTAGGTGTCTTATAACAAGGGCTAAGGGATGTTTAATTAGTGTTTGAGGGTGCTGAAACACTTCAAAATGGACTTTTTGACTGATTGCTAATAAATATAATAATATAAAAATACAATTAAATTATTTAAAAAAAATTTTTAGACAGTCGCAAAGATAAGGTCACTTTATATTGTTGGGTACTGATAATTTCACACTTTCAACCCCAAATGGCTTGTTTCAAATGGAATGACACCTTATGCCTAATATTATATAATCCTATAATATGTCGTCCTTGCTGATAACTCGGGACAAACATTAGAGTAGATATTGGACTTCTTCTTAAGAAGTCACTTATCAAAGTACCTTGCTTTGACCATATCCAGATCTGAATTAATAAAAATTAATATCAGAAAAATGTATTCTATTTTTTGAGCTTTATAGGGGTTGGATGGGTTAAATTATGTCTGGCATCACTATTATGTATAATAAATCTATTTCGTCATCGTAATACTGCCCACGACCGTCTTGAGTGTCTGCTATAGTTACTACAGTGACTGAATTTCATCTTCAAAGTAACCTGTAAAGTATGTTCCCTAACAAAACGCTGTTATTTTTCTTTTCTCTATTTCACCTGTTTTTAATGTGCAGCTACTTGTATACCAACTACATCTAGTCATAGGTTAGGCGCCACCGATTATACAGATATGTGTGATTCGTCGTGACAAATAAAGTTTGGATTTTTTAGCATTTGCTAATAATTATTATGGGATACAGGTAAAAATAGCAGAGCGAGCTAAACAGTTGTTTTATGAACTAGGGACGCCGGTTGTGAAATTTAATTTTGCTTTTTTTTGCATAGGCATTCGAAGTATTTTAGATTTTTAGTGCTATTTTCAGGACGAAAGGAACAGACTTTCGTCACACCTCACGAGCTGCTGGTGCCTTCTAGACCAGTGGCTCCCAAACGTTCACGACCACGGTACCCTTAGTAAATAGTCTTGTGAAACCCCAATTTTCGGTAAAGTTTTTCGTCCGAGTATAATACGAAATGATTTTCCCTCGATATTCACATACATCCGGCGGTAGCCTAACGTTCCGCCGAATACACTTTTGTGAATCGCCGTCCTAGGTGACTCCGTGAACCCCCCTCACCCACTCACAATAGAACGAGTGGAGGGTTCACACATGCGGCGTGTCACACGAACGGCCCGTTACCGCAGAATAGATTAAATTTAATCTATTCTGTGCCGTTACTCCCGTGATAAAAAGGAACAAAAATAATAACGTCGCCCGTGACTTATCAGTTGTTATCGCTGTACCTGTGTCCGCCGTCCAACTGTCACCCAGTCGGTTGTGCACGAAAACCACGGTTGCTGATAGAACCACGACGGAAGAGAAGCTAAATAGTGTTTATCTGTAGAGCACGACTCTATAGTGAATACGGGCTTAATAGATTCCCGGAGTGTCATGCGCTTGTTTTTGTGTTCCATAAAGCTAGTCTATTCGTGTTATTTGTTTTCGTCGGGTCAACAAATTTATTTTTAAAAAGAAAAATTCCGTTTCAATTTTGTTTTTGATCTACACGATTTAATACATTTACGAATATTATTATTTTTCACCCGAAGAGGTAAAGTATGATAATGTTTATACCCTTGGGACTTGATTATCTAGCATTCTGTATAGTTACATTATAATATCGTCGTACCGCCGACCCCGCGACCAACATCGAAACGTCAGCCGTCTGTCGAGCTTATAATTGAATTAATATTATATTGAATGTCGGCTATTGCGTCATGGGGATTGTAGTACAATAACTAATAAGTTACACGGCTGGAGATCACACTTTGAATTCGATCGTTTATGTTTTATACGTTTTATCAGGAAAAACTTTTTTTTTCTTTAAATTTTGATAGTGTATACAGAAATTGCTTGTTTACTACACTTCGTCATATATATTTAGTTTAACGGAACAATGAATTTAAAAATTTTTTTTTTAAATCTTTTGTTCTTTCCAACACAATTTGGCGCTGATTGGTTAGAAAGTTATTGCCGTTTCAAGTCAAGTCATTTTTGCAATTTCACTTAATGTACCATGGCGCAATGCTTAAAGTGATTTGTTAATTTTGGAGAGATTTTTTTATACTTGCACTTGTTATACAATAAATAATAATATATTGCCTCTATTATTGTGAAATTGATAATGGTGTACTATAATTGTGAATAATTTATTAATTTAATATAATTTAGGTATATATATATATTTACAAACTGCAATAAATGGTATAGAGAATATGGCTATAACTTAATAACTTATGAGAGTCAAATTAAATTAGAACCACCATTATTGATGTAGAAAACTACCTAAGATTGAAAATTTCAATAAAAAGGTTGCTGTATTGGCACGTTACATAAATTCTGTTATTAGTAAATAATATACATATAAAAAATAATTATAAAATAAGAACTTCAGTATTACAATTGAACAATTTGTAATACCTAATTATTTTTAAAAACAACTATACTAAATTAACATTTATAGCCATATTTATTGTACATAATAAATTAGCAAACAATAGGTTATTGTAAACATAAGTCAGAACAAAAATATTTTTTAAGTGTACAATCATTACTATATAAATTTTATACTCAAAGTTATGTTATATATATAGAAGTTAAATTGTTAGTAATTTATAATCTTTATTATACTATATATTATTATACCTAAACAAAAGTATAAAAAATAAAAATTATTGCTTCACTATTTAATATTATGTTATGTTAGATATAGTTTTCATAAAATTGGAGATCAATAATTTTATCAAATATAATGTATAATATTAGATATTTCTTTACATACATTGTTTATTTTAGTTATCAAATTTATAAATTATCTTTTTAGAAAGAATATACTATACAAGTATATGTTCAAAACATTTTTGCACTATTCAATAAGAAAAATATTATTTTAGTTTTTTTATTAAAACTTATAGGTAATTTTATTACTTTAATATATTTTGTGAATCAATATGTTGTGGTTAAACAACAAAATTAATTTGAATAATTATATTTAAATATTGCTATTGGTTGTAATTGTTTTATTATAATTTATAATCAAATTTAAAAAACAAATTTTAGATTTTTTAGTTCCAAATTACATTTAGAGCACATTTATTAGATAAATGTAATACATTTTTTGTATTAAAATGTAATATTTATTAATTATTATTAATATTTGTTCTTTTTATTTAAACAAAGATATGTGTTAATTGTATTTTAAAAGATAAAATAAGATAAGTTGTATATAATAAAAATAACACAATTTATGGTTAAGTTAGTGGTTTTAAATAAATTATTAAAATCGAATTGTTTTTATTTTCAGATCTATTCAGTTGGTACATAAATGATACCAAGATTTTAATTTAGATTTCAAGTATTTAAAAACATATTTTTTCATTAGTAAATGCATCATTATACCTCATATTTTCCTCGAGGTATAATATTTAAACTATATAAGTTGTTGGACCTATTATGGATCATCTTATTGTCTGTACAAGAAAATGTAAGTATCAATATATTTATTTGGCTGAATTTATAATATAATGTTAAGTTGGTTTTTATTAGAACAAAAATTCTCTCATGCTTTAAAATATTACATTTTTTCCTGGTTTATACAACCCTTAGTATTTAATGTATTATTATTTTATGAATTAACAAATCGTAAATAATTTTTGACCGTTGGAAAAATAAAAAATAAATTAGTTTAGAAAATACGCAAACAGGTCTATGATTCTTTAGCTATCTAATAAAAATTTTAAATTTAAACCAATGGTTGATGCCTATATTTAACTACAAAAGTATTAGTTAACAAATATTATTAAACAATAATTTAATTTTTAAGTATCTTTCAACCGTCAAGAAAATATTGGCTGCTTTGGAAACATAGAACCATATTCATGTGACGGTCAAATTGAAACAAATTTTAAATTTCCATCACCACCACATCTTACAAATGGATATTACATTTCATCAAAGGAACCTCTACCTCAAAATAATACTACATCATCTTCATATTCACACAGTGATTCAGAATCTGCTTCAGACTCTGATTCATTATGTTCTAATTCTGATGTGTACGAACAAGAATGCCTTGGGTATGATAACCAGTTGTTACCTTACAAAAAAAACAAGAAGTCAGTAAATAGACTTCGTTCTTCATATACTTCACGTGGATACACAAATAATTCAATCCCTTATAGTCATAAGCATTCATTTGCTCACTATTTGCCACCAATTGGTGTTTTTTGGGATATTGAAAACTGTCAGGTAAGTCATGACATCAATATAATAGCAAATATTATCAAAGTACATAATACAATAAATAATTTTAGGTTCCTAAAGGTAGATCTGCAGTAGCTGTAGCTCAAGCAATAAGAGATAGATTTTTTATCGGTTATAGAGAAGCTGAGTTTCTCGTCGTATGTGATGTTAAAAAAGAAAATGCACAAGTTGTTCAAGAACTAAATGATGCCCAAGTAAGTTGATTCTAATATTGTACTATAAATTATTACTAGTACTATTAATTTGATTCATGAAATTTCTATTAGGTCAATTTAGTTCATGTAACATCTGTATGCAAAAATGCAGCCGACGAGAAACTTCGCCTTTCAATGAGAAGATTTGCTGATTTACATGGTTCCCCTGCAGCTGTAGTTTTAGTTTCTGGTGATGTGAATTTTGCATCTGATCTTTGTGATATTAGACATAGGTATATCCATTACTTTTATTTGATTTAAGACTTATAATTCATTCAAATTTTAATTTTCCAGGAAAAAAATGCATGTTATATTATTGCATAATGAACTTTGTTCTGAAAGTCTTATTTTGTGTGCCAATGAACATTACAATTATACTCATTTAGTTGAAATGTTACCATTAAGAAATGCTCTTCGAGTAAGTACAATTTATTTTATAGTTTTAACATTTTAAGCATAGTATAGTTTAAGGAGTTGTGTCACTCTTATCTTACATTTTTATAGACATAATGATATATGATGGTAGGTAAGGTACAATTAAAAAGCAATATAATTGTTCCTAAAATATATCTGAATACTAGGTATTTATTTAACTAACCTTCATATGCCTCTGGATAAATCTTAATGATAAACATAATATTTATTTCAGTATAACTGTAGTCCCCCCCCCCCCAAAAAAAAAAAAAAAATGTTAACTTTGTGAAAAAAGTATAAAGATAATTGCTTTAAAATGTGATATTGGTTAGAATCTAAGTAAATGATTTAAGGTATAAAATAAATTAAATAGTAATTAATTTAAGTTTCATAGAAATTAATTATGTATATTTATTTATTATATGAAATATTTTTAACTGAAATTAATCCAAATTTAATTTAATTGGCTGGAAACAATTTAACGGGGTCTGCATTAATACATACTACATAGTGCTCTAGACTATATTTTGTATGTTCAATTTTTCAAAAACAAATGTATTTATTTTAACAGGGTCTGCATTATTTATTTCATACTACCTAGTGAATTAGTGCTTAACTATACAATTTTAGGCTTAATCTGCTGACCGAGTTAACTCAATTTGGATTAATTTCAATTAAAATAATTCATATAATAAATAAATATAAATAATTAATTTCTATGATATATTGATTAATTACTATTTAATTTATTTTACATCTTAGACCATTTACTTAGATTCTACCTTATATCACATTTTAAACCAATTTTTTTTTATACAAAATTTATTGAGTAATATTTTATTATATTTTCAAATATAATTTAATAAAACAATTTTAAGTGCATTTCTTGAAGTTTTAAATCATAAAATATGTATTATTTTTAAACTTATTTTAAAAAAATTTTAAGTTATTAAAATGTAAACTCTAATGATCATACTTAAGGAAGAAAAGCAAACACACTAAAAATCTATTGAATATGCATAAAGTCATGCCCTAAAAATTACTAAAGTTGTGAATTGAAATATTTTTGAAATTAAACAATATTTTTTTAAAAACATATTTATATTTTTGGTTAAAAGAACTTGAAAGATTTTTAGTTTTGTTTTCATACAATTTATTGTCTCTCAGTGTTTTTAAAAATATTTTTTTATGTGTTTGGAACAAATTAATTAGTTTTTAGAATTTTCTTTGAAATTTTTCTGCCGCTCTGTATAATTCATGGTCGTATACAAGTTTACAAGCCTGCCCAATTTTGCTCAACAGCTCATGTTCATGTAATTGTATACAACTATTGATTAAGATTTTGTATTTTATGACTAATTAAAAAGTGCATTTAAGTACTTTATAAAAAAAATAAAATATGACTTAAAAAAACAAAACCCTAAAATATGATCTAAAAAAATCAAAAAAAAACAATTATGCATAATAAATTTTTTGTATAGAATTATTAAGTCACAAATCACATATTGGTATAAACCAGCTATTTTTTGACCCATGAATAAAAAAAAATGCAGAAGCATTTAAATAGCTGCCTTAAATGCATACTAAAATATTAAAAAAAAATGCTCATAATTTCATTGCTCTACTGTTAAATTAAAAATACTTTTAAATAAAAAAAAATATTATAAATATTTATTTGGTTTTTAAATTAAGTTTTGACCAGTAAGAGTTTTGTAATGATGGTATAAATTTTTTTTTTTGTACTTGTTTGTTGTCGCCTGGATATTAGGTGAACTTAAGTCTTAGTCTTTAAGCTAAAATATTAAATTTTGATATTCGTGATCAATATTTCTGTAGTTATCTAGTATGACGTGTACTTTAATAAAGTATGTGATCTGTTTACAGAAAATGGGTAACATGAAAAAAAACTTTTTATTAGGTACTTTGTAATATAAATGTAATTCCAAAAACTACATTTTATTACTATTCAAAAAAATGTATACTATTTTTCTTTCAAACTTAAAATTTTCCTTTTAGCATTCTAAAAAGTGCACAAACTCTGAGCCTTATTTAAAACCTAGATTTTTAGATTATAACAATCAGTTTCAAATGTAATATAGTAGTATAATTAAGCTTTAATATGCCTGCGTTTGTTCAGGCAAGTACACTTGCTTGGCTTATATGTGTATACTAAAATGGCTAACCTTCCTGATCGAATTATAGCAAAATTGGACTTTCTTGTATGCAAAGCACATTATAATGGCAATTTTAGTGGATCACATAATGTGTACTATATACAAATTAATTGATTTTATTTATACAAATCTGGTCACTAGTGATTCTTGTCTCATTTGTTATTATTAATTAATTAAAATTTCTTAAAAATTACTATTGGTTTTTTTTTCATTACTACATGTATAGAATTATTATTTTTATTAGAAGTAATGGTTTATAATCCTTTTCAAAAAATACACACATTTATTAGTTGTAATAAATGTACATTTAATTTGATTTATTTATTATTTTTAAATTAAGAATATTTAAATTATTTTATTACCGATAACTGGTATAATATATTTCAATATCACTATATACTAGTAATATTACTTTTTATATTTAGATCATAATTTTTGGAATTTGTATCTTAATATTACATTATTTGAACATTAAGAAATATGTACTGGAAAAAAAACTTTTATTTAATTTTTATTTTGTTAGCAATGTGGAAACACACCTGTTGAAGTTATTGTATCCAATCTACCAGTTGGCATTGATCCAGCAAAAATCAGAAATCGTTTAAAGAGATTGTCTGAAAATTGTGGTGGACGTGTTGGTGTAATAAATAATTGTTCAACAACAATTAGATTTCCTACCAAAGAAATGGCTGCAAGGTAAATAATAATAATAATGATAAGCAATTTTGTATAGCTTTTATGTTTGTCAGTTTTATCACATAAAATATCTTTTTATTGCTTTCACAATCTTGTATGATTATTTTTATACAATTTTTCCCTGTGGTATTCCCTGGACATATTTGGTTTCTGTTAGCATTGAACTTTCAATAGTATTTTTGGAGCAGCCTTCCATTGCAGTCATGCACTCAATTACTTCACTGAGCTTTAATTTATTTGTTCTATAATTTCATATTTTATGTCTTAATTTAATTTTTGTAGTTTATTTAAATTTGTGATTTATATTTATCATTGTTTTAATGTTTATCTATTTTTTTTTTATAAAATTTTTTAAAAAGCATGGTAATTTTTTTTATTTATAAAAATTTTTAAAAAGCATGGTAATTTTTTTTATTTATAAATATACATATTTAACATAATATGATCATTTTGTAATTTAATTAAAATTGTTTTTATGATTCTACTATAATAAACTCCCCTTTAGAGCTCAAAAACGAATGAATAAGGAGCGTGTGTTTAATAGTCAAATTGTTGTTAGTTTGCCATTTGCTGTAAAAGAAGAATCATCATCCACTAGTTTCATAAGTTTGTACAATAATTCTGTCCAAAGTTTCTATTTTATTAAAATGTTGAATACCTAAAATCTTTTAGGTAGACCTGCTCCAGTACAGTCTAGAGAAGAAAACATACAGCACATTGCCACTACCATTCAGTATTCTTCAACAAACAATATGCATTCCCGGTTCAATATAACTCCCGTTACTCCCCCTGCCACTTTTGAAAATCGCAAATTTGCGTAAGTTTTAAACAAAATCTAGTTCTACTTCTAATTGGCTCACAGCTTTTATATTGTAGCTATATTTCATATTCTGTTTTGTCTAGTTTGTATGGTCAACAAATCAAAGGTGGTTTTGGAATGTCACAAATGAATCCTAGCGTTGATAACTCGATGAGAAATCATAACCCTTGGTTGGCATCAAATTCTGTTGGCATACAAACATGGTTAAATGGACCTCAAATACCTGTAGTAAGTGTAATTTTGTGAAATAAGTGTAGAATATTTTTATTATTCCTGTGTTCAAAACATTTATTTTAAAAACAAATTCATTCAAATTAAAAAAAAAAGAAATAATCACAATAGTTTGTCTGCAAATAAAATAGGTTATTTTTATACAAAGTAATAGGTATCTTTATAAAAATTTTATTATAATTTATTATTTTATTTTTATATTACATTATTGTAATTACTATAATAGCTATTATAGTTTTGTTGGGGGCAGTTGTCCGAAAAATGATAAGGATCCGGGCCGAAAGACGGCGGCATTCAATTTGTTGCCAACACTAAATTTCCAAAAATTATACTATAAAATTATTTTTTTATTTGTGTAATGACACTGTTCAATTAAATAATTATTATATTATATATAATTAATACCTATTATATTTTTTTAAATCTATCGCTGAGTATTTCTTCTACTATCATAAAAAAGGTAATTAATTATTAAAATCCATTTTTGTTAATATGACAAACTTTTATAGTTAAAACTTAATAGTCAATAGATCGAAATACTGAAATCATAAACTACAAATTACACGGGAATTATATAACTTTTATCAATAGGAATATAATAATAATTTATATTACATTTTAATTACAATTGTTGGTAGTATTTTTTCGATTTTCGGGTCCTTATCATTTTTCGGACAACTGCCAGTCACTGATTATTGTTAATATTGCTATTATAGCTTTTTTATAGCTATTCAATTAATGAACTTAAATGTTGATATCATAATTGTCAGAGCAGATATACTATGACAGTGGTTCCCAAACTTTTCCAACTCTATGCTCCCTTTTTTAACTATAGTCGGGAGCTTACATAATATATTGTATATGATCTAAGGTCGGGAGAATGAAAATTGGCCTTTGATAAATATGATAGCAATTGTTCCTTTTTCGATGAACAGGGGTTCTCAGTCTAAATTACTCGAAGCGTAATCGGTAATCTGTGCGGTGTGCCGTCACATACTAAACGATTACATACTATTTTTTTTTATACTTACCGTTTGTGACCCTCTCGGCGATTGTAGTTATATTTTAAGGTGGGGTTGTCCTCCGTCCCTTGCACGACAACATACCATTTATATTGTACACGAGGAATGTCTATTGTACTAATAACACTTGCTTCCCTGTCCTGATCTTCGACATTCGGCAACGATTTATTACACGTGTTTCGGTGTTGTGGTGTGTAACATTAGCCTTCAAAAATTGTGTTAAACCATTTTATTATTATATTATTACTGTTTTTAGTTAAACTTTTTTTTTTACAATTATAATGGCCAGTAGAAGTAGTGATACTCGTAGTCAGGCCAAAAAAATTATTTTTTGTGTTTATAAATTTATAAAAAACCTATCAAAAGAAAATGAAATTCTTCCATCTATGTTTGCTCAATCTCTTAAAGTTACTGCTGAAGCTTGTGGCTTATCTGAGCGAACTGTGAGGCGTATATGCAAAGAAGGCAAAGGTGGTCTGAACAACGATAATCTTGAACAACAACAAGGTCCTACGTTCAAGTCTCCGCGTAAAACATATAAACGTGCAAAACCGTTGACGGAATTAGATGATTTTAATGCAGATATAGTACGCAGAACAGTGCACGATTTTTATGATAGAGGCGAGTACCCAACAGCTTTTACAATTTTAACCGAAGTGAAGAAAAGGTGCGCTTGGGAAGGCTCTGTTTCGTCGATGCGTTCGCTATTAAAAAATTTAAAATTTTCTTTCAAGAAGTGCAATGATGGTAGGAAATTTCTTATGGAAAGAAACGACATTGTCGCACTACGTTGTACATTTTTAAGAAAAATATGTACGCTTCGCGAACAAAAAGATGCCCGTCCTGTCGTTTATTTAGACGAAACGTGGATAGACCAAAATCATAGTCAATCACGGATATGGAAAAATGCTGAAGAGACCGCTGGATTAAAAGTTCCTACTGGCAAAGGAGGACGGCTCATTATTTGCCACGCAGGATCTGCGAAGTATGGTTTTGTTAACGATTCGAAGTTAATTTTTCGAGCTAATGTTAGCAGTTTTGAGAGTGACCACTATACGTCGATGAATATCGAGATGTTTAAAAATTGGTTTATTTCAATGTTAAATCACCTTAAAGAGCCGTCAGTCATCGTCATGGACAATGCATCTTACCACTCAACGCTTATGGATAATTTTCCAAAAAGTAATAGCCGAAAATCCATTGTGGAAGAGTGGCTGAAAAAAAAAAATATCGAATTTTTACCACAAGAACGGTTATCCGAATTGCGTGAGCGAGTAAAAAAACTCATACCAACGTATAAACGGTACGAGCTTGACGAAATTGCACTACAAATGGGTCATGAAGTCATAAGGTTACCTCCATACCATTGTCAATATAATCCAATAGAATTGATTTGGGCACAAGTTAAAGCGGAGGTAGCCAAACACAACAACACCTTTAAGATGACAGATGTTGAAAAGTTGGCGCATGCGGCTATGGATGCAGTTACACAGAAGGATTGGGAGAAGTGTGTTGCACATGCTGAAAAAATTCAAAATGACGATAATGCAAAAGAAATTATGAGGGACGTCACGTTAGAACCAATAATTATTACACTACAAGATGACGACAGCGATTGGGGTGATGAAGAGGATGACAAAGACATATATGATGAGGATATTTAGTTTTAATTGTTTATATTATGTACATATTTTATCATAATTTGTATTTTATACGACTTGTACATACATTGAAATAAATTACATAATGATTATATTTTTATCAAATTTATTCGTATTGCATAGCGATTGTCATATAATGTAAATACATTAGGTACATTTAATAATTCAAAATACGCGTACTTTTTTTTCATTATTTTGGGAAGCCATTATAGAAATACACCACCGGGAGCATTTGCATCAGCGGCCAATTTTCATTCACCCGACTATAGTTTCCCCATAGTGATCTTTCTTAAGTTGAACATAATTAATCAAAAAATCCTCTGCTATATCATATATAAAAAATAAAACAAAATTATTTTTAATTTTTTTCAATGTTTAAATTAATATCTTTATTACGACAATCCTAGTGTCTAAGGTAAGCTCGTGGCTCTTTTATTTTTACATCATATTTCAATTATGAATAATATATAATATAAAATTGTTAAATATTCTTAACTTAAAATGAGAGCATATGTGTGGTTCTTATTTACACAACATTAGAATTTTAATTGTGCCCTTCCACCCTCCCTCTTCCATCCACTCTATATTTAAAAAGAAAAAAATTTTGATTCTAAATTGAAATTTTGATAACATAGATTACTTTCTACTTTTTGATCTAACTCAGTCTTAACTAATCACTATCTGTAAGTAATAAATAATAGTAAAATAGATCTGTCATATCCAACATTTTTTATGCATTCAGATTATCCAAAAGTATTATGTGAGGTATTTTATGTCCCTTGTAGAATATATGAAAAGATATTTAATTTATATTCATCACTTCAATAAGAAACAAACAATATTGAATTTTTAAGATTTATTTATTATAAAATTATATAATGTATTTTTCTAAATTAGCCATTTCACGAAGGAATTGTTTACTGTTCTATTTTATTGTAAAATTATATATATTGATATAAATTGACGAACTTGACTTACTAAAGAAATTATTGGAATAAAAATAAAATATATAAATTTCATTATTATAAAATTATTGTAAATTACTGTAGAATCAATATTAAAGTATTTGATTCTTACTTTAAAAGTAATTACATTTATAATGTTAAAAAAAACTTAATTACACAATCTAAAAATAAGTGAATACATTTTTTCCCCACCAAAAGTAGCATTGATTCTTGTTTATTATTGCAAACATTTTTTTTTTTTGTTAGAAATTTTTAGTTTGCCTAAACTGATACATTTTAATTGAAATAATACATATATTTTAAATGGAAAATTTCCCTTTGTTACAGCAAATGGTTAGGATTGAATTGGGGAGTTTTAATTGTGTTCGACATACTTGTTTTTAGAAACAAATGATGGGGGAGGGAATAAATTTACAATTTTGACATTGAGTAAATAAGAACCACTCTACAGCATAATGTTTAATATTTACTATATTTCTTAATTATAAACCACCTTTTGACTAGAGTGGGGCGAGAGGTCCAATTAATTACAAAGGAAAGCAGATGACTAAGGAAAATCAGGAACAGCCTGATATCACTCATACTCAACCATCAACTCCACAAATAACTTGTAATAAACTACTAAATTATATTACAATGCTAAATTTGATTTGTATAAAATTGTATTGTAAAAAAAAAAATGTTCACAGTAAAACAAAATGAAAACTGGATGCGACAGGGATATCCATCAACAATGAGTCACGGTACACCAATAACAATTTTAAAAAGAGGATTGGGAGGAACATCACAAATAGATACTCAAGTAAGAAATTAAGTTAAATAGTTTTTTTACATCCTGAAGTATGATTTTGAATTTTGTATACCAACTTGGTTGAAATTTAGATCGGTCCAACCTCAAGCATGATCAGTTCGAATGGTCCACCGCCATATATGATGTTTGGTGTCAACACTTCAGTTCCACCACCTCCAATAGTCAACGTTCCAAGGAGAGTTAGTCCACCAATTTTGATGGAGAATACCAATCCAGATGTAAGATTTTTTTCTCTACGTTCCTAATTAAACTGAAATAAATATATTTAATTATAAAGTGTATATGCATAATATTATATTTTCAAAATTATTTCATCAGCGATATTTTCACCCTATATCTCCGTCTTATAACAATTTGGCAACGAATCAGGCACCACCGGTACATATAGCCCAACAGAGTAATCCCGTAGACTTGCACGTTACAAATTTAGATCAGAACATCGACTCTGTTGAGATGAAAAATATATTATTTAACACGTTCAGGGAACACGTTATGGTATGTATATTAAACGTTACGTGGAAAATTTTAAAATATGAACTTATTTATTTATTATGTTCTCTTGCATGAATTGTTGATGGAAAAATAGGTGTTGCATGTGTCTGTGTTTTATCAATCAGATGGTAACTTTGCAGCAGCTGTTCGAGTATCTAGTCCACAGGACGCACAGTATGCCATTTCTAAGCTCCACAGACGCAAAATTGGATTCAAAAGAATTATGATTGCATACGCTCATTCTGGGTACCCTCAAAATCCCACGCTATTGAGGTATTATACTTGACAATAAATTACAACATTGTTTCACAGTTATTTTAGTTTAATTTCATGGTTGTTTCATGTGTGTATTTGCTATTATAGGTCTCAGATTGCCTATATATTAATGGAAGTTCCTGGGCAACGTTTACCTCTGTTCAAGTTCCGTGAAATGTTTGAAAACCGCTTCATGACTTCTGTGTCCGTATCAGATCTGTATAAAATGAAGGACGTGTGCTTGATCAGCGAAGAACCGAATCACAGAATCATTAGCTTAAATCCAGAACACCGTAACACTCCGTCGCCCCTTCACCACCAGCCTTCTTCATCTAATATGCCCATGTCTAATTTAGTAAGTTTTACAATGCCACATTTATCTGCTTGTATTTGGAACACTTTTTATATTTCTAAATTAAACGTGTATTTTTTTTTTATTGTTTATTGTATTCTTAACTTTCTATAATAATGTGTAACATATGTTTAGGACAAAAGCGATGCAGTTTCATACTGTCTGACTCACGCAAAAATTACAAAACCCACCGATGATAAAGGCTGGGCAGAATTGGAAATGCCTGCATTGCCTAACATTAAGGTGTCATTAAATGAATTCTCTAAACGTTTACATTCTCTGATATCATCTCACAACAATTATCTAATCCTGGCAACGTAAATAAAACATTTTTTTTTAATCTCTAGACTATGCAGTCTTGTCATAACAAAACAGTGTGCAATAAATTAATAAAAAAAATTATATTTTTAGTATTTGCGATTGCTATGAAGCTTTGTTTAATGAGCCGTTACAGACTGATGAAGACGGTGTGCCTTTGGAACACATTGTGACTGCTGTCAGTGGTGTTGAACTTTTGCAGAACTGTAGTATTGGCATCAAATACCTAACAACATCGTCAACCTCAGATATTGGCAATATGTCTGTTAGGTCTTCGACTCAAGAATCCGACACTAAATCAGAAGGTAATGTTTTAATATTAGATCTATAATAAAATGGTTCCATGTGAAAGTCACACGATAATTGTTCATTATATTATGTTTAATGATACTATCCAACACTTCAAATATTTTACAGCTAGTGTAAGTGGATTGAAAAGCATTAGTCCTCCATTGGCAAACAATTTGGCCTTACTAAGCCGTGAATTGGTTGATCTGTTAAAAACCTGTACTCATTGTACCATGTCGTTTAACCGTTTCATACCAGCATATCATCACCATTTTGGCCGTCAGTGTCGCGTTGCCGATTATGGTTTTACCAAACTCATCGATCTCTTAGAAGCGCTACCTAACATTGTACAGGTAATTTACATAATGCAGTTGTTGATATTTTTCAAAAAAACGATTTTGGTGTTAGGACAAAGTCATTCACCTTCTGGTCATTCTTATGCTGTTATAAATATATATTATTTTATGAAGCCTTTTTATAAATATTAGATTATCATTATATCTATTAGATTTAATTATTATCATCATTTATTTTTTCTAATTCTTGTATAACTTAGTAATGTAACTATAACGGAAATTAAGCTGATATCGAGGATTTTAAAAGGAGAAGCTCAAAATACAATGCTACATACATTATGAAAATTATCTTGTTTATAATGTATGTAACATAATTCAAATTTAGTCAAATGTGATTGCTTGAAGTTACTTTACTTTCAAAAATGTTTATTTTATTAAGCCTAGTAATAATTATAGCCTATAGTTGCATAGTATATTAATTGCCTAGATTAAAATGGAAAAATTGTTAAAACTGATAGAATATTTCCTCTTTAGCTGATGTTCAGCGTACTATTTGTTTTCACTCTCTTATTCACACACAATAAATATATTTGCAATCAGCAAAATCAATTGTGTGTTAGTATTAGAGTGAATTCACCTGACATATTATCAAACTTAAGTTAGAACATAATTTGTGTTATATTGTGCTTTAAAATTGAAATACTGTTTAAAAGCTAATATTAGATCACAGATAATGCTTTTAACTTGTTTTATAATAGGTTAGCTTGCTCTTATACTAAAGCTAACAGCACAAGTGTAGTTTTGCTAAACACAAATTGTCATGTTGCATATTAGTCAGAGAGGATAAACAATTAGTGCACAGTCATCTTCATGTATTACATTGAGTATAAAGTAAAGAAAAATTATTTTCAATAACTATTCAATATTTAGTATTAAATATTCTATATTCATATTTTAATTTAGGTATTTATCTCTTACGTTATGTGTTTCCCATGTTTTTCCACAATAAATTACTGATGTTGGTAATACATTTTTTCAGGTATTTGGAGAGGGTAACAAACGTTTCATGACATTATCACATAAAGCGCAGGTACGGAGATTTACTTCTGATTTGTTGCGTGTGCTTAAATCTGTGGCCAGTAAACAAGTCCCCATTATTGATTTCGGTATGCTTTTTGAGAAAACACTGGGCCGTGCTTTTGACCCAGTTGATTATGGGTTGTGTTCTCTTGATGATCTATTGTCGCAAGTATCGGAAAACACAGTTGTCATCGGTCATCTGGATGGTCAAAAATCAGTGGCGATCCCTAAACGAGAACAGACTCCAGAAGAGATTGAACGCACCAAAGCCTTTGCAAAAGAAGTGAGTTATAGTAACAATTCTACCATAATTTGATTTGATAAAAAATGTCTTGACTTCTTACTTGACACAAACAAATTTTGAAACAATAATAATTATAATAATAATCGTTTATCTAGGTAATAGAGTTGTTAAGTCATGCCCCACAGTGTTGTTTGTTATTTAATAAGTTCATACCTTCGTACCATCACCATTTTGGCCATCAGTGTAAAGTAGCTGATTTTGGATTCACAAAATTGATTGAACTGTTTGAATCAATACCGCATATTGTAAAGGTATTTTTAGGGAGATTTTTTTTTTTGTTTGTGTTCCAGTGTTGGTTTGTGTAGTATGTGCATACTGCACCGTTCACCTCAATGATTTACAGGAAATTATCAATATTGCCAAAACTTAAAAACATTATATTTGGATTTGCTAACTGTTGAGTGTCTTAAATTTACTTATGTGTCATGGCTTTTGAATGGGGGTAGTCATTTTTTGTGTTGTGTTATTTATTTCTGTTTCATGGTCCTTAGACATACTGAGTATACACGGGATAATTCTATACTCATTTATGAATTGTAATTTCTTATAATCCCGAACAGTGATGACAATATTATATTGCATGTATTTTGTTTATTTGTTTAACTTAAAACTTTTTAATCAAGAAAAAATTCAAATCTTAAAACCCAATATAAGTTAATTTATTTATTAAAAAAAAAACATATTTATTTGAACTATATACAAAAATTCATTTGATTGTGAATGATATCTATAATTTTAATTTAGTTTATGTTTTATAACTAATTAGTTATATTAGGTATTCTCTGTTAATATAACTAATAACAGTTTTTATTACTAGCTTGGAACTTAAAAATAAGTTAATAATAATCAAAATATTTAGGAGAATAAAAATTTAGATTATTTAAGTTTTATATTGAGAGAGTAAATGAAACAGTTTGAATTTTTTTTTTTTATTAGGGAGTCAGTAATCAATATAGGTGCATAAAATATTGTAAAAAATTGTCTTGTATATTTATCTGATTATCTATTTGTATATTAAATTTGTTGAAAATTAGTATATTATGATTAATATTAATTTTGTATTAAACAATGACCATTTATTATAGATTGAAGACGATTTAGAAGGAGAGCGTCGTGTGTCGTTAACTACCGATGTGAAACTAAATGTGCTTGGTGATCAGTTGGCTGCTTTGGCAGTTTACCCACTACAAATCAGTCAACTACAAAACGCCTTCTTATGGCAGTATGGCTATGGTCTCAAACCTTCTGTGTATGAATGCGAGACACTTCTTGAACTGTTACAAAAGCTCGACGATGCCATCAAGGTAAGATAAAATTTAATATCTAAATCATAGTAAATGTGTGTAATTTGCATCAAATTTTACCATGAATAATAAAATATATATATATTTAATATGCTATTTAATTGACAAAATACAATTATATTTGCACAATATGGAAATCATTTTTACTATTCAAAATAATTTACGGATAACGATATAATTACACTTCTTAAAATTTCTGCTGACAATAGTCATATTTTTAGTGTAATTGACTGCAATGACTAAATAATTAGTATTGTAACAAAACAATAAATTATTTGGTATTGGACACTTTTGGTTGAGTGCTTTAGATAATCAACTCCCAATTAAATGTCATATTCATCAAAATAATTAGAAGGTTGAGGAAAATTTGAACTTTAATGATAAGAAATGCTTACATTTAGAGCACAGTATGTTCTTCCTCACAGCTGTTCTTGGATAAACAGATGTAAATATTTGTGAACAATCTTGGTTTTTGTGAATATATTAGTTAAAAAATTAGAAAATTACATTTTGGATTACCAGAGGTGATTTAAATTACATTATAACAAGGTCTATGGCTACACTAGAACTGAATAATATACTGACTTACTATGTAATATATTATGTTCAAATTAATAATTTAAACATTTTTTTTTTTTTTAATCAAATAATTAAAATATTGATTAAAACAAAAGATATAGTAAAAATAGTTAATTAAATTTGTAGTCATCTTTGTTCGCTCTGTATTTATTTTGATGCAAATTACAATCTCGTAGTATATTCTGTATGAATTTTTTTTCTAATCATGTTAAACATTTGTTGCACTACTACAGGTGGTAGACAATCATGGTGAGTTGTTTTTGATAGCAGTAGACCGCAAAGAAGCCCAAAGATTATCTCTGAAAGTTCGCCGTGTACTAATGGAACACTCGTCCAATGACAAGATGTCTGTCTTGCAGTTTCAGTCTGTGTACCAAACGATGTTCGGCGAATCTATAAACATAGAAACTATGCAGGAAAAACTTGGTGAAACTATAAAGGTAACAACAGAAAGGATTCCAGTTATGTCTTAAGACATTTTACAATAGAAATACTTTTGTTTAGATTGTCAAGACTAAATTTGGAGAAGAATATGTACAATTAACCCCGTTGCAGTTGTTTGCCCAAGATATGTATCGTCTGTTAATGATCTCTGATGGTCGATTGTTGTTGACATCCCTTGAAGCTGCTTACTTGCGCCTGTTTGGCACTGCCATCCAGCCGGCTGTTTACGGTTACCAGTCTGTGATGGCACTGATAATCAGTATTCCACATACAGTCCTTATTGAAAACAAGCCACCCAAACGATATATTGTACTCAACAGAGAACTTGCCAGTAAGTCAAATGTATAATGGTGTACAATAATAAAATTATTATAATATATATTGTTATGATAACTTTAAAAAACCTTAACTGACTTAACATTTATTGAATAGGTGTTGGTATTCATTTGCCTAACAGTATAATGAAATCACCCATGCCAGATGAAATGGCAAAGAATCATTGTAGTAAACCTGATATGAGCTTATTGAACCACAATGAGAGTTTTTGCGAGAACAATGGTTTGCTGTCAAATGAAAATAAGGTAATAATCATACTATATTTTTACTTTGACATACTTTATCCACCAAAAAAAAAAAAAAAAATGGCGTATATTAATAAACTATTTGAATTTTTCTGGCTGAAAAAATAGCACCTTTCAATTATGTGTTCTAAAGCTGAGCTTATACAGAGAAAATGCAATAAAACAAAACAGTATTTATATTTTTTTAAATAATTTATGTAGTTTCATCTGTGATGGAAAAGTTGAGTTTTGGTTTACTATTTTTTTATGTATAGACTCATGAGCCATATGAGACCTTAAGCCTGAATGTTTAATGTTTTTGTTGAATCAATTTCTTCTAAATTACATAATTTCTAAAGTTTAAAATAATATTATAGTCTCAATTTATTAATTCGTTATACTTGACTAACATATTAAGTTAAATAATTAATAATTAAGTTTGTTCTCCTAATAATAGTCTTGGAAGTTGTAGCACTTTAAAATATAATTTAAAAGGTGCCAAAACAAAATAGATTTTAAAGTTTTGCTTAAAACAAAATAATGTATTTGTTCACATTGAAGTAATAAATATATATTCATATAGCTTTCACTGTTCTAAAATCTTCTTAAAGGATTAGTTTTGTGTAAAAATGCTCCACTCCTTAATTCCACAGTTTACAATTAAAAAAGAAATTACAGTACTACATCTTTATTAATGTCGATATCTCAAGTTTTCTGTTATCTCAAACTCAATTTAAATCATCTTGAAATAATTACCATTACACTAAAACTTGATATATTGAACTTTTTGATATCCCAAATTTATTTATTTTTATTGCCTTTGAGCTTTGACATAATGATAGTTTACTGTACTATAAGTATTAAGCTCAAGCTTGGATTCATATCTGTGTCACCCCCCCCCCCCACCGGTTGACCATATCTATGTGTATTAATTTAATTTATTGTATAACTCACAAATTGTCATATGTTTACTTATTTTTAGTCCGTCTCGCCTGTTTGTGGATTAGATTCACACCTAATTAACCTATAATTCACATTAATTTTATTATTATTTATCATAATTAAAATATAAATATAAGTAAATGTTGGAAATGATGATAACAGGCCGAGTCTGACTTTATGTATTTAACAAGATTTTATATTTAATTTGTTGGTTGAAATTATTTTCCCAATATTGAGCGATATTTAATCTGTTAAAAACATTGTTTGTGTGATCATTTTCGGAAGCGATTTAGTAAACTGACCAACATTACAAAATATTTTTAAAGTTTTAATAATTTACTTTTTTGATCATTATTATTTGAATATTTACTAAAACAACCCAAATATCTACCAAATTCATACCTGGTGTTATTATATTTTTAACTGTATTTCTTGGTGATATCGTTATTAATGAGGTTCATTTGAGATACAATTATTGCTAGTTCAAAATATTTAATAAAATCTATTAAATTAGAATAATGTAATTAGATTTAAAAATTCAAATTAATTTTATGATTAATTACTGTACAAAATATGATGAGCTTGGGGGCCATATGATATAAATTGTTTGTGACATGGTAGATCTGTTGACTTGTTTTGTCCAGGTTTCCATTGTTTAACAAACTTATTATTAAATGCTTAATCCCAAATTCTGATTTTCTATATACTCATTAACATAATTATATTATTAAATAAGATACATTATAGCAACTTGTTTAAAACAAAAAAATATGCATATTGCATTTTTATTTAATCTCATAAATAAACAATAATAACTTGTTTACTGTGGTGAATTGTTAGAGAATAATTCTATATTATTTATCAAAATAAAGACATGATGATATTTTAATAGGCCGAGCTGATGTTTGATATTACTCTCCATGCGTAGTATGCCAAGAAGTTGGTTGAGGTTTTTTTAAACTTCCAGACTTTTTGTGCAGCTTGCTTGGTAAATAAAAATCAATTCATGTGATCAACCCTCGGAAGCGATTTAATTGTATCTGAACTTATAAATTATCCATTACTATATCATTGAAATAACAAATAAAAATATTAGTGTATATTTTGTGTTGTACTAATATTCCTGTTTTTCAGACACCTGTAGTCGTCAAACTTCCCGATCTGAAGTTGCATCCTAACATATTCAATATGAGTCCTATGTCACTGCTAAACTGTACTTCACCACAAGCTCCTCATCCATCACAGGTACCCATGCCTACTGAATTATGTCCTCCATTTGGTGACAAGTACAAACCCATCACTTCAATTAACAATAACAATCATTACAATGACAATCAGTTTTGCTGCCCAATGGTGGGCAACAATGATTTACCAAATACTAACGATCAAGGTAATTCCATGAGAAATATTAGATTATATAGTAATCAAATTACATATATACAAAATACTATCTTTTTTTTTTTTTAGGTGATCAAAATCAGCTTTTAGCTCATCAATTGAATGATTGTTTTCTTTAGAAAATTTAAATCGTCCAGGACGGGTTTCAATAGTTTTTTAAAACGAAAGACATCAATATATATATAAAAAAAAAAGTAAAATTAAATGTTTACAGGTTATATTTTTATTTACATAAGGACTGACTCTCACTCCTAAATAACTAAAAAAACATTTTTATTCGTTTGATTTTTAAACAAAACATTTTTCCTGGAGAAAAACTTCTTTATATTTACATTTACAAAGTCTATTAGGTTAAGGGATAAAGTGATGTATTAATGGATCTCACTTTTGATTTTTTATGTGTTCACTAGATGTTTTAATTTATATTACATTTGTCGCATAGTTAATATGTAAAAATAATAAATATAAATGTATTTATATTTATATATATTACATATGCACATAACTGAACAAAACGAAATAATAAATAGTAATAATAATGTGTGATATTAGTATATTATAATGTCACAAAGTATTTAAATTGTTTTCAAAGTGTTAAGCCTTTTATTATTAATTTTGCTTAGGTTATTATTAGAATTAAGTAAACGTGCATAATTTATTTATTTTGAGTACAGTTTTGGAATAATCAATTTTGTTGAAGTGTTTCACTAAAAGTTAATGTTAAATTTTGTTTGTCATTATACTTAAACATATTATATATTACGTAAAATATTTTATTTTTATGGATATTTATTTGAATATATCCTACTATAACAAAAATATAAAATAAATAATTAAGCTACGTGTTTTGAGGGTATGCAATTTTTTTTATTACCAAACAAAAAGACACAAAACCAAAAAAAGTAAAATAAACTTATACATTGTTAATTTTTTTTTTTATTGGTATTTATTTTTATATTGTTAACTAGTTACAAGTTCTCCGTGATATTATTTCCAATGTTGGAAGAATTTTACATTTTTTTTTTTTATCAATCATGTTAGTATATACTATATAATAATTACCTGTACACCTCTTTGTTATATTATTATTATTGTTACTCAATCAATTAAAGAGGTATTTTTTTTTCTAAATTATATTTTATTCTATTTAATAGCTACATAGTATTGTGTACATCAATAGTACAACATGTATATGTATACACATGGTCCTATGATCTCTAAATATCCTAATCGTTTAGACTTTGTTCTATTATTTTTATTATTATTACTATTACTATTATTATTATTATTATTATTATTATTATTATTGCTACTCGATCAATTGAAGAGGTATTTTTCTTCTAAATTATATTTTGTTCTATTTAAGATCTCTAAGTATGATGTACATCAAAAGATCATTTATATTATTTATATATATGGTCTAATAATCATTAAATATCCTAATCATTTAGACCACTCGGAATATTATTTTTTATTTGTATTGATGTTTTCTCATTACGCTTAAATGTATTTTTATTTATATACTTTTTTTTTTATATATATAATGTTTTATAAACATGTGCCAAATATTGTTTTTTTTTCTAAATTACTTATGTATTTACTATTTACTAAGTGAACAACTTACTATGTGATAAACATACATTGTGTGGTATGTACTTTTTATAACACGATACCAAACCTAAATTTTGCCCATCTCTTATATGGGTGCTCAAACATAAAAAAAACGCATGTACAATATGTCGATTAAAATGTTATGTTTACAATGTTATTTAATTAAAATAATATAAAACCATCAATAATTCACAAGTCCACTCGTGTTATTTCTTTCTCTACACTTAATATATATTCTACAAATAAATAAATACAATGTGGTGGTGTGCGCCTGTAAAAAGTATGCACATATGATCAAATATAAAAAAAGGACAATAGTTTTATTTAAAGTTTAGATATTTTTGTTAAATTTCCTTGTTATTTGCCAGTATTTTGAATACATACTTCAAACAAAAATTTGATTAACGGGATAGCAACAAAACGCGCCTGCGTCGTATTTAAAAAAATTAGCAGTTTTAAAAAAATTTTAATAAACTTTTATTACAGCTTATAAGTGAATTCGTATGTAAATTAAATATTGTTTAATATATATATTTATATATAATTTAATATTTATATTAATTAAATATTTAATATTGTTTTTTTTTTACTTTGTGCGACACTCGTTCAACTCCGAGTGATAAATTATAAAATAATCAATTGATCTTAAACGTTGACTATTATTTGACTATTATCTATAATATTGTAAAAAATGAAAATTCAAATGCTTATAAATAAAAAACGAGGCCTATGAAATTTTAAAATTATTTTCCCAGGTTTTGGTGACGAATTGGCGAATAATACGTTCATTGCGTTCCCGTTTCCACGCGAAATATGGTTTGTTATCATCGCGCTTGACGCTAATCGATTTTTTTTTTTTTTGTCGGTTACTCATTCCGATTTGTAACGTTGAGTTTATTTACATTTCCTATAACCGTACGTCGTATACACATTTACGATAAAGACATTTTTAAAACATTATTGTCGTTCAGAATTAAAGAATGTGATATATCACCAGACCGTTCTGCCCAACACCCACTCGCCAATTATCGTATATAATATTTAGATTATTCAATTGTGAAATAAAAACAACGTAGCGTTTTAACGTACGAAAATAATTATTATTTTTCTTATCGAAAATAGAGGGTGGGGGAGGGGACCTCATGTCGCGCTTTAAGTTTCAGCACACTCCCGTGGCACATTACGCCCAAGTTGCACCCGCGCAAATGTCTGTGAATAGTTAAAAAAAAAAAAAACGTCAAAAATCCGACTCCGAATTGGAACGCGTTTCCAGCATTAAACGTCTAGTATTTAATTTACTCGGCCTACCTCTGTTTCAGCCCTCACGCCGCCGTTGTACAGCGAACAGACCTCTAAAAAACGGACGGGTTCACCGTCCGTTAACACAAAATCATTTAAATCTGTTCGGTGTATACGCGCAAAATATTTCGCAATGGTTCGTTTCCAGCTGGAATATGGATCAGTAGAGTCTGGAAGCCACGTTTAGCCAAAGATTAGATTCGTCTTGAACGCGTGCAAAAGATGTTCTCGAATTACGCAGCTTTTAAATTTAATATTATATCGTTCGTCGTGCACCGCCCAGCGGTTATCCGGCGCAAGACAACCCTTAAAATTTATCCGAACCCTAACAACCCGACGCGGTAAAACCGATTCTATACTCCCTTATCTTAAAAAAATTAATTTTGTGAACCGGAGCAAAAAAAAAAAAAAAATGCTACTTTTATGCGATTTGTAATCGTTTTTGTTCAAATGTGCAAAAATGTGCAAACACATTGTGTTGGCCTTGTTAGGTTTCTTAGCTTTCATACTCCGCTGACGTTTTAATCAAGATTAACCAAGAGCTTTAAATCGGTTGGGTTTGATGAACTCGCGCCTTTTTTTATTCGCGTACCAATTGCAGTGTTCACACCACCGGCTAAAAAGTTTTATATAACCTTTGTTCTAGCTTATCGAGACATCTCTCTAAACAATATCGGACCCAAAAAAAAAAAAAAAAAACTTTGTAGATTTGTTTGTTGTCGTTAGAAAACAAACGAAAAAAAAGGCCGGCAAGTGAGTACCGTTCATCTGTACAGAATGTATAGAGTGGGTCTCGTTCATTTATGTGTTAAATTCGTGCACAATGATATGAATGAGCGAAGACGGTTTGTAAGCCTACATAACAAAGTGTACCTATTTTAAAATGATTCGTTTTATTACTATTAATAATACGGGAGATTGAATTCATTTTTGTAAAACACGTTGCATTTGAAAAAATTGATTAAGCGTCTAAAATATAATAGCATACGTTAAAAGTTTCAAGAATCCTCAAAAAATATTTTTAAATTACAACGAAATAAATAACATTGTCATTCTCCAATTAAATATCTAATTTCGTCCAAATTAAAGCGCAAAATGTCTATAAAAAAATTATTTTTAATATATTATTTTGATTTTCTGGGTACACTATAAACTACTTACGAAAAACCTGTTTTAAATTTTCAATGCTTAACCATAAAAACTAAACATTTTATACATTTTAACTACAAAACAATTTGCAAATGTTCGATGATGAATTTCGGTCAAAATTCGAAGTTTAAATGATTATAAAAAAATTTGTGCCTATGAATTCTTATTATTTTTTATCCACTATTTTAACAACTTATGAAGAATCTTATATTAAATTTTCAAAAAAAAGGACACAACAAAATTTGATTATCGATATTTAAAGAAAAAAAAAATTGAAAAACCAAAAATTTCTTAGGCTTACAGTTAGCTCAAAATTTTCGACATATTTTTAAATTTTTAAAGTGTATAGAAAATGGTAATCTAATCATTTGGTGAAAATTTCGAACGTCTTCAATTATTCTTTTTTGAATTACATCAAAATAAAATAATCGTTCCTGAAAAAAAAACTGGTGTCTAATTTCAAATACTCGTAAAAAATTAGTTTGACTTTCCGATAAACATTTTATTTTTTAAAAAGGTAGAAAAATTCATCGATAACATTAACATTATCGTACTTATCAATCCGTTTGCGCCAATAACATTGTGTTACCTTGATCTCATTTGAATATAAGCTCATTGTGTGTTGGAAATACGGGATTTCGATGTTTTCTTGACAAACGTCGTAAGAAAAATTATTTTTTAGTCACCGTTAAATTGTTTTCGTATGCAAAGCTATTTTAATATTGCTAGTTTTTACGAACATATTATCATTTGTCTACATATATCGAATAGAACAAGTATATATAAATAGAACAGTTTAGCAATTCTGTGTGATATTTGTTCTTCGTATTTTAATATCGCGACGACAACTCGGCGTATAGGATAGGCAATTTAGCTACGCCGGTACAAACGCTTAATATTATACCAAGTGTCCACTTGAGATTATAGCTCGAGATTAATCTCGGGGCGTTATACGTTTGAGATCAATCACGGTCTCGAGATAGGTTTTGGAGACTTGAAAGTGACATTAATCTCGACACAAAGACAATTTCGTGTCGACTAGAGAGTTAACACGCACAGTCTTGTTTGTGATTTGACCGCAAGTGCACGTGTTTTTTTTACAAATTTTAATTTTTTTTTTCTTTTTTTAACAAAATGGATTCGTGTCAGGCCCTAGCTTTTATAATTGCGCAGAATATTGTACAAAAACGGAAGATGAAAGAAAGAAGAAAAAGGAAATGTTTGGTTAGGAAATGGGTAGACCGTCGAAGTGACTTGGGAGCCGCTTCAAATCTTGTAAATGAGCTTCGGTTGGAGGATGCACAGCAGTTTAAAAATTTTAAAAAAAATGTATATATTATTATGGTAAATATTTAACACGTGCTCTCAGCTCTTCAAACACTGTCGGAAGACTGGAGACTAGATCTCAAGAGCAGGAATGAACGTGTCCACTCGCGACGCATGCAGTCTCGGTGATTAGTAATGACTTGTCTCTGCGAGTACTCTCAGGTTCATATACATTTGTGAGTAAAGTCTCGAGACTATTTAATCTCAAGTGGACACTTACCTTTACGGCGTCTCAGAATGACAAGGTTCTAACGCAATTTTTGTAATTGTTCGGGAGAACGTTTTTAAGTTAGAAATCGAATAACTTTTTTCACCGTAAATACTGAATCACGACGTTTTAACGCAGCATTTAAGAACACAACTTTACCTGCCATTTGTTTTTGCCGCAATTATTGATCGATATAATAATAAAAAAAACTAAACTATTGACTTTGGAATTAAAAATTTTACGTGTAGAAATTTTTCGTTTTGGAAATAAAAATTATATATTTAGATAAAACTTTTTTATTTCGATGGAAATAATTTTTTCTATCCGGTGATACTAATTTCTAAATTACACTCATAACTGTAAAAGAAGTCTTAGATTTTTTGTTTTTCAAGTGGTGCACCTTCAAATTGAAATTGATTACCCTGTAGGTGTACATTCATAGAATCAAATAGGTTTATAAAATTAACTTGTAGATTTACAATTACATTATTGAGCTTAGGTACAAATATAAACAAAATAATTGAAGCAAATATATTTGAAACCATACTATAAGTGTAGGCGGCAAGTACATGCTAGAATTATATTTTATTACGGCACAATAATAATTTATATCGTATCAGTGGTATAATTGTATTATAATGGCACCTTTTCATTCTAAGATCGTTTAGAACTATTTCATTTTTACTTATTATTGTTAAGAATGAAAAGATTGTGACTGATATTTCTCGTTTTACTATTATCATTCATATTTGTACGTGTTAGAACCTTTTCGTTTTCTGTGTCTCATCAATTCAATCAACGGATTGGTACGATTTCAAGGTTGAATTATACAACAATATAAGTATTTATTAATTATATGCAAAAAAAAACGTTTTTTCAAATAATAGAAGATTTTCATTCTGAGACGACGAATTTAGTATTATTATAAGAAAGATTTAACATATATTTTATAAATCATACAGATAAGTATAAATTGTGTGAAACTAATACCTGCATATAATATGTAGGTAACAACCGAATGAAATTGTTGGCAAACTATGTGTGAATTAATTAGCAAATTAGTTTTTACTTTTATGGAAACGTTTTCGTTAAATTTGAATTGAATAAACGAATAATTGTCTGATATAACATTCGGTAAATATTTATATAGGAGACAACATTTTACACTTAAAAAAAAAAAAAAAAATAAACGTGTGAAATTTTGTTACGTTTTTTGATTACATTATCTTATTTCTATTTGAGCAGTGCCGTCGCGGTATACGAATTTTAATGTTCACCAAGCAAAATTACGAGTACATCTGCTATAAAAATAATACGAATTCTATCGTAAATTTGTATATCGTCAAAATACTTGAAACGGTTCACGATATAAAAACGCATTAACATTGTTGATAATTATTATTGGTGGTTGATCGGGATAATCATCAGGTGATGTTTCATATTGTTTAATTACAATTTATGTTTTATTAACGTATTATATTATATATATATATATATATATATATAGTATTGTTGGATACTGCAGATATAATCATAAGCACAACTAGACCTACATTTTAGGGGTAGCTAAAATTACGATATGAGGAAAAAAGTCTCTCGTTGTATATATATATATATAATATAAAACTATAAAAATGTATATATTCAGTTATAAAAGATCTCTTTCTTATATTTTGACCTATTTGTTTTAAAATATTAGGAATATCTGCAGATTTGTCTTCATCAAAACGTTGACATAAAATGGAGAATATACTCTATTACATATTTATAATGAAAATTACCTCCAATAATAAGTTCTTGTAGAAAATTAAATTTTATCGGGTTTAAACTGCTTCTTGTTATCGAATCCTCGGACGGAAATTCAATTAATATGTCTCTTGGCACGTTTTGTACGGCTTCGCAAAAATTTGCCCTGGATTGTTACAAGTCTGGAGTAAACATTGCTTAACACGTTGAGCTCCGCGGCTATTATCGGCGCGGAGCACGTGTCGCCGCGCCGAATATACGGCCGGTCGACTATGCGTCGACACCGGCGACCTGCGCTCTGCAAAAAAGTTTATCCTCTGTATATAATTAATAATAAGTAAAGAGTAGAAGTAAATAAAATATTAATACTGATGGTACTGCTCGTAATATTTTTTAT
>JACXSJ010001434.1:0-24287 GCA_014851325.1 Pentalonia nigronervosa
CTTTGGTAATAATTACAAATTGATTTTCTATTGCTAGATGATTAGAGCTTAAACATTTATTACAAAAATGAAAGATAACCACATATTTTAGGATACACTTTTTGTAGGTACCTACTAATTCTATTACTAATACTTATTCTTATTCTTATATTTTCAAAAAATTAAAAAAATAAAACTATCAACATTTGTTCACTTATTTGTTATTAAATATATTGTGAAAACATTTTTAGAATAACATTTCACATTAAGTTTTCTTAAATTATAATTAATATACTTTTGCTGATCAATCAAATAGTCATAACAACAATTCATAACGACTTCTTATTATTAATTTATGATAATTTATACACTCTAAATGGTTAAATATTCAATAATTATATATACGAAATAAGTTTACGGACTCGAAATCAGCTGGACTTTGTGGATTTAATTTGTGCCATGCCTTTACCTACCAATAATTATAACTGCAGGACAGATAAAATATGCAAAGTAATAAACATTCCGAACTCAAACGATAATGACTGCAAATGTCCCGGTCCCTACTTGGTCATGTCGTTATAATTCATGAATATCACCATATTATATTTTATGCCTAACCTAATATAATATTATACAGCCAACGTTTTGTAGTTTTGTTCTTTCACGGAACAATTAAAAAATACATTTTACATATAACAAACAGATCGTCAGTTACAATCAGTCTTGTTAAATAGTAGGTAGGTACTTGATTAAAAGTATTCGAATACTTATTAAGTACTCAAATGAACTCATGACAGAGTGTCTTTAAATTTATACACTTTCTCAAAGTATCTGTATTTAAATTAGAATACTTTTTCTTTTTGATTATACATTTTCTATCTTAATATTAATGTTGTAAAATAAAAAAAAATATTGAGAATATTATATAGGGCTTGGATTTCAAGTAATATACATCTTTTTTTTTGGTTATGATCTTAGACAATTATTTTCAAGTACATCATTCGTTTCACGTTACGGAGACTTCTAAGGCAAAACTTTTATTTTGCTTTTTTTCATTTTTCAATATTCTTTCATTTTATTTTTTTTTAGTATTTTTTAGTCTTTTTATTCATTTTAATGTATAATATATAGTATTTTTACACAATTTGACTACATAATTTATATTTAGCTAATTCAAAGTATTATTCATGTCTTACGGATTTTTCCTTAGAAATTCTCTACAAATTTTTCTATAATTGTGATAACATCTGTATATTATCTTTATTAATGGTCGCTCGGACTTAGCAAATAATAAATAATTATTAATTGGTCATTAAATTTATTGGCTAACAGCACATTTTTACGGTAAAATGCATTTTTGACTGTTTTTAGAGCAGTTTTGTATGATTTTTTGTGCATTTAAATCCGGGCCCTACTATTATTACTTAACCCTATTATATTGAGAATTGTATCCAACCGAAAATACAGTTCAATTGATTTATAAAGTAAAAAAAAAATATATTTTATTATAATTTTAAATTTTTTAAAAATATTCATATATTCTTCATTAAAACATTTGTTTTATTCAAATATTTTTTTTTTATATAATATTCAACTACGTGTTTTAAACAATTTTTAAAATAAATATCTGAATATCTGTAATTTAATGCTTTTAAAATTAATTACATTACTGTGACCATACTGGGAACGTCTACTTGGTGTTTTCTTCTATTAATTATTATAGATATATGAAAGTATAATACCAGCCCGGTATTGCAATTCGCAATTTACAATATTTACAATCATGGCCGATGTGAAATTAGGAACTTCGAAATATGAATAACAAAATTCACAAATGACACGTTGCGGATCCAATCACGCGGATTTTAAAAAGACGACGGTAGAGCGTAACGCGGAACTCGATGCACTAGATGCAGTTCCCCTCGCCTCGAGTAGATGCAACTCAACTGGTTATTGTCGATGTTGACAACTTGGTCAGAGCTTATGGAACACGTGACGTAATGAAGCGAGAAATAGAGGAGATACGTATTTTTGCTCTATGCACCGTCGTACGGACCGATTGTTTAACAGCTTAATAAAATGTGGCGGAGAGTTTGAACAATTATATATAATTTAAATTAATGTTAAAACTGTATTCCTTGTTTTCGTGCCGTATTTATAACACTGATTTTGTTTTTATGTTATTTGCAACATCTCTCTCAATATTTAAAACACATCTCAACCAATTTAATTTGTTGCATACTTAAAACACTTTATTCACATGAATTTATTAGAATTGTAATTGCAATTTAAAATAACTTGTTAAAGTTAGGAAAATCCTCTTTTTGAGATTTTTTTTTTAAAAATGTCAGATATAATATTCTATATAAAATACAGTAACAGCTCTTTTCTTACATAATTTTTGATGTCTTACAATAAGTATCAGGGTGTGTTGAGATAGAGGTTGAAGGTGATTTTTTCGCATAAGCACATAAAATATAATACAATTTTCTGTAAATATTCATTCCCATTCGAACCACGCCTCGAATTACAACCAATTATTATAAGTATAAACTATAAGTTCAGCATATTATTATTATGTGAAATTGCAATAAAACACTTTTGTCATAATATATACGTTGGTGATTAAACGATATTATTATTATCACATATCTATGAAAACTATTTTAACGCCGTTTTGAACAATCAATAATAACCTAAAACTAATAAGTATTTCGAATACGACACTACAGATTTCCAAGACATGTCATCCATCTTGATTATGGTGTTGGGCAACCACCACGCGATTGAACGTAAATTCGTTATATTTATCAGTGTTTTTGTAGCAAAAAAGTATTATTTCGATATTATTGTGGTCAAATTGGATACTAGAAATCGGTAAATTTCGGTAAACGAGGCCTGAACAAAAAAAATACAAAAACAAAGAAGAACTCCGACAATAAAGTCAACCCATCCAAGTTGTTTGAGCTCTGGTTTTGGTTAGATGGAATAAATAAACAAATAAATAAATAAAAAAATTAATTGAGGATACGCGAGACGATATTACTAAAGGTAACTATTACCTTCAATAATAAACTACTATACGTCAGCAAACGAGAAAAACTTTTTTTTCTTATTATTATAACGTCAATATTCAAATCGCTCTGGAGAATTGTGTGGGCACTTATTTACATAAATTATCTAAGTAAATATTTAGTCGTCTTTTATCTTATCTGGATAGGAAAAAAACGCCAAGTTATCGAAGCAAGCTGTATCGTATCTAAAACAAACAGTAATAAATTACAATATAAATTACAATGGTTAAAATAAAAACCACCAACCTTATACGCAACAAACAGTTATCTACACAAATACACGACGACACAGTTACACTTTATTCTGGCCGACCTGGATGGAAACAAAAATGTTTTCAACGAAACACCGAATCAATTAATCAAAAGGATCGAAATAGAATAAATCACCAGAGCATATTGTCAGTTATCAGATGTTTATATGAAATGATAAAGTTAATTTAAATAATTCGAAATCAAAATAAGTGAAAATTTAAGTATGTAATTCAATTAAGTGGTGATATGGTCCAATCAGAGGATGAGGGTGGTGAATGGACGAAAAGGAGCTTTGAAGTCACGGTGTTGAAATAAATTGTAAAAACTGTTTAATATTCTGATGACTGATTTATTATAATTTAGAAAAATGACTGGCGTGAAGGTGCTTTCTGTAGCCTGGCAGATTCACGTCTGAATTGATGCCGATTCGGGCTCCCTTATATATTGGCTACTCCTCATCATTGGCTAACCATCATTGATTAGTATATGATATTTTGTTTTTAATTAAGTATAAATAAAAGTCTAATTATTAGTGCTAAGAATGTAATGCTTAATAAAAAAAATGATTTTATGCCCTAAAAATTAAAATTATGATCTATAAAATGCACTTTGTTTTATTTAATATATCTTTTAAACCCAAAAAATAGTTTTATTGATTTTTAAAAAAAGTTTTGCAGGATTGGATAATTTTAAAACTTTGCTAAGTGGACATTTCATTTAAAAAACGAATTAATATCATTTAATATTCCACTATTTGAATTTGATTTAAAGTCTGCGATTAATTATATTCAATTAGGTCATAACCTTTAAATTAAATTAAAAACCCGGATTGTAGTTATAATACATTAAAAGCTCTAAATTGTTCAAAATATTAAAAAATTGACATTAAAATTAAAAATAAACAAAAAAATTTTGAAATGAAAACTTTTAATTTTGATTCTAAAATATATTGAACATATACAGAATGATTTTTTAAACACGTTCACCATCATTTTTCTCTTAGTACTATATTTATTCAAATTCTTATTTTTGAAATTTTTTATAAACCTAGAGACCATTTTTTTAAATCCTTGATATTGTTTTAGTATTTATAAGGAGTGTACTGTGATGATACAAATTTTTATTTTACAAATGAAAACCCATTTTTTGAACTGCAAATTATGAAGCGTGTGATTTTTTGAAAATGTTGATGTTCCTAAATCAAAATTCATTAGAATAGTTTCTGAGTTATTAACATTTTTATATTAAGGAAAAAATCATTAACAATGGTGTTATAAAAATAAAATATAATATAGGATGTAGTATTTATTATACGTGAACCATTTATAGTAATCACTAACATCTTAAAATAATCCAAGCACCCACATCTACTTAACCGCCATAACTTATTATATTTCGTACACAATATTATATAGTTCAAAAATAATTCGTTCAAATTTTGATTTAGATACAATAAATTTCTAAAAAAAATATATATATATATATATATATATATATCTGTTTAATAATTTAAAGTGAAGAAGAGGGTTCCTATATGAAAAACAGAAGTTTGCATTATCATAAACAAATTTCGAAAATTCAAAAAAAAATAGTCTTCAAGTGTAATTAGAAATTCTAAAAATCATAATTTGAATATATGAATTATTTAAGCATAAAAATAGGGTGAGCAATGAGTATATTTTGAAAAATCACATTGTATATGAAACGAGCATCCCGTAATAGTGCATTGAAATCCTAGTCTAAGTGGCTATTACTTACATCAGTGGTTCCCAAACTTTTTTTCAATCGCGGCGCCTTATTATTAGTTGTTATAAGTCACGGCGTCCTTTGGATAAATAATGTTTACTTTCTAAATATAAACGATTTAAAACAAGAATTCTTAAAAAAATGTATGAATTGTTTAATAATAACTGTGGTTTTGTAATTCAATTAAACGTATGGTTTGCGAAACTTTGCCTACTTAGCTTTTGAACATTTTAAACAACCTAAATTCAAGTATGCGAGGTAAATATAAAAACTTGTTAACATTATCTCATAATTTAAATGGGTTTTTACGAAAAAATAATCTTTGTAGGTCCTACATAATGTAATATGAAACACAAGCTGCATATTTCCAGTTTTACACGTTGAACAGACAGTTTACTGGCATGACTAGACTATAATGTTTTCGTACCGGAAACTGCTTCCATGTGGATAGGTCAAAACTGATTATCCCACCTATTGAAGGTTGGTACGTATGATCCGATCGAATAGTAAAATAAAACATTCAAATATACATTAGTATAACAACTATATTTCAACAGCGCCTAATATTATTATTACCAAAATGTTGTTTTGTTATTTGACTGATATTTTTATATTATATGTACATAAAGGTGGTTGTTTAGTCATAGTTACTACTGACTTACTGACGGGCACAGTGCAAGCGAGGTAGTTACATCACTAATGAACATTTAAGTATCGTTAAAAATGTTAAAATCTTAATTTAACTGACGGCTTGTGAATTGCTCTGAGAACGGTAAATTTATTAATTGTATAAACTTTTAATTACGTTTCATGGAAATTTCAAGCACATGTGCCAAAAACACTAATGTTATAAGTTGTTTGTTTATATTTTTTTTGCTTTTAAACTTGACTAGTTTTTTTTTTTCGAAAAAAAAACACAAATACCTGAGTTGGGTTATAATTATATAATATATATTTTATTACCAGACCTTTAAACCACTTCTGAAAAAGAAAGATAACATTTAGAAGTAATTAGATTAAAAATAAAAAAAAAAAACAGAACCTTTTAATAAAACAAATTTATATTTTAATTTCAAAATATAACTACAACAGTGTAATAAACGGACAAAATATTATGAAAAATAATAAGGAATATAATTTGTCTTGTTTCAAATAATAACACAAAGTATATTAGAGTTCATAACATGTTTGAAGCAAAGACGAAACATTATAATATATCATGCTTGTCATAATCATATGCTTTTCAAACAATAATATGGTTTAATCGTAATAATATTGATATAATATTACTATAAAATTACCATAAACTGAGCATCCTGTCAGCATAATATTATTATGTTCGATAAAAATTTAAACATTTTATTACCGTTCTACGCATGCAAGTGGCTAAATTGCCTATACGTTATGCCTGGTAATAGTTTTATCGACTTCGAGATCTGAGAGTAAAAAGGTTTTATGTCAAAAATTCTAATTTTTCAAGAGAGCATTGTTTGTTGTCAAATTTATTATCATATAGGGATAATCGTTTATAATTTATATTAAAAAATTAAGTATATTATATTTAACAATATAATATAACGTTATTATAACGATATTATAATAAATGTTAAAATATCATCTCGCTATTTGAGTTAATTCTTTAAAAATAAATAAACCACAAATAATCAGTTTAGGATAAGATGGTTCTATAAAAAATACTATTTTACTAGCTGATTTTTTTTTTTTTAATATATTGAATATATTTACTCCACAAGCATTACACAACTTTTGATCAGCCGGGCCAACATAATACAATTTTATCTAAAACATCAATTAATATTTTATTGAAAATAGTAATTCGATGGTCTAGTGCATAGGTGTGGTAAGTGACATTTTGGCGAAAATGAGTTAAGTACTTTATAAAATTAATTTCATTTTTCATATACTGCACACATTTTGTATGTGTTAGTTTAATATTTTATCTATTAGATTGCATTGTTGTTTGGAATATATACTATGGTTTAAAAACATTGTTCAATTGTGTTATACTCATTTAAAATAAAAGTATTTGAATAAAACTTAGTATATTTATATTATTGTTAAGTTTCAGACATGTTAAAAGACATAATTAAAATCAAAGCTAAATGACTAATAAAAAACTCCTAAGACTTCAACCCAACATCTGTGTAAAAATGTTGTGAACTTTCAAATACATAACTTCAATAACTTATATACATAAGTAACTTCAATACATAACTTTATGTCTTTACTACACCATCGGTAAGGTTTAGTTTCTACGTACAATGGATTTAAGACGAAAACCAATTTGTTTCATGAATTTGCTATTTTATAATTCGTTTGCGTGATAACATTTTTTTTTTCATTAGCTTCTACTATCACAACTATGACAACTCAACAATTTTAATTATGTAACATATGATTTATATAACAGTTATACAATTAAAATATTATAATAATTATTATTAAAATTGATACGGAACAAAACAAAAACAGTATTAGTACCTATATTGGAACATTAATGATGGTATTGGAATAGATAAGATTATAAAGAAACGATATTATGGAATGGTAATGATGGAATGTGGGAATTTATTCACAACCGTAAGAATAGTTGAAAAAATCAATTTTGAAAGAAAAGAAACATTGAAGCGTCTTATACTTGGTTTGCGACTTGTCTTGCCCGACACTCGTAAACTCGGCACAGAATATAAGTGTAATGTTGTTATAAAAATTTTTTGCATTCAGTAGACATTTAGAACGATATGTGTGACCTTTTTTGAAAGCTGACTTGTCAATATATTTTTATTAATACAATTAATATATAAATTAATTTTTTTTAGTAAATAATTTTACGTATAAAATAAAGTATTAGCTATTTTGGATTTGTATAAGAATAATAAATATTCAATAAATAAGAATCCAATAATATATTTTAAATTAAATTACAAATAAATTACTGAAATTCAGTCTTGTTACACGGTTGTAATTGTTTTTAATTTTGCTGTTTATGAAGTTGGAGTACAAAGGTCTCACTTAAACTATACTTTTATAATATATTTTTATAAATTAAATCGAAATACATATTTTGTTTTTAACAAAATATTTTATTTTCGTGTAATTTTATCCTTTTATTTTCGTTAGTTCATAGATACATAGCATTTCTATGAACAATGTTTAAGATATAATTTGTTTTCGGTAGAATAAATAAAACTTATACAGTGCCTTATTAAGGAATACAACACCTGTAAGTAGATTTTAAAATGACGCACTTTACTCTACACTTCATAAAAAAATTAATATTTTCTTATCTCTTCCCCAAAACAGTACCAGTAAATTTTGTTTGCTTTCCACTGAAATTAAAAAAAAAAAAACTGTGTAATAAAATATTATAAAAAATCTTTGTATCAAATTAAATTGTCGGGAAAGTGTCTTGGCGATAAGCTTTATTCTATAGACGAGAGTATACCAAAAATAATTACTACCTATGTAATAGTGATGTATAATTTCATAAATTACATTTTTGAAAAATTTCTGAAATATATATAATATAAAAATAATAAATATTTTCTTTAAATTCAACTTTAATGTATTTATTGTCATCAGTCATTGCCCTACAACGAGATTAAAATACGATTCAAAAGTGTACAAGAAGTATAATACAATAAAATTATTTAAAATATAATCACACACATTTATGTGCAACTTTAGGACTCCACCACGATTGGATATAATAATCAGAGTATTGCCATTTTATCTAAAAAAAAATTTCGCAAACAATGACTATTGTCAAGATATTTTTATTATAACAATTTTTTAGGAAATTTATAAGGTAATAAAACATTTTAAATGGTAAGTAACAGGACAAGTGAGTAGCACATTTCTGTACAGTAGTGTCTAGTGTGTCTTTTAAATGGATGTTTTAAATTTGAATTCAATGATACTATACGAAAATCGATTCTAAATAGTATAGGCGTAAGTTGAATCAAATATATTGAGGAGGGGGAGGGCTTAAGCCTTGCTATACATTTTTAATGAGTCATTTTGTGGAGGGGTCTGCGCCTAACTTTTTTCAAACAATAAAATTGTTGTATTAACGAAATAAATAAATATTAAAATTGAGGAAAAAATATGTTTGTTTAACACGTAAATTTTGTTAAAATTGTATTGGAAAACGTATATAAATATAAAAAAAAAATGAGTGAAAAAATAAAATTTTAAAATTATATTATTTTTATTCTGTTGTACAATAAAAGCTTTTTTAATAAAATTCAGACTTGTATAATTCAAAACTAGATTACCTGATGTTATATAGTTAAAAATGAAAATGAATTATATAACGTAGTATGTATGTATGTTGTTAAGTATATTTATATTTCAATTAAGTCAATTTGTTTAGCCATAATATGAAAAATAGGTCAAAAATATTTTCAAAAAAATAAAAAATACATTTAAAAAAAGATCGGCAAGTGAGTACTGCTTTGCTGTATAATAGATGTCGAGTGGATTACTTTCATAAGTGTGTTAAATTTTAATTCAATGATATAAATCATTGTGTACGAAAAACGATTATGAGCGAAGATGGTCTGTTAGCCTACATAACTGAGTGTATTCTATGATATTATTGCTATGAAAATAATTAATTTTACTATTAATAATGCGGTAGGTTGAATTAATTTTTGCAGAAAATATTACATTTGAAGATATCATTAAATGTATAAAAAATCATCATATACTTTAAAAGTTTTGAGTACCCACATAAAATGTTTTTAAATTACAACGAAATAACTGACATTATTATTCTTCATTTAAATATCTAATTTTGTCCAAATTTTAACTTGAAATGTCTATAAATAATAATTTATCTAATACATTTTTTTTTATTTTTTGGTTACACTATTAAATACTTACAAAAAACTTTGTTTATGAATTCTAATCCTTAGCTATAAAAAATAATAATTTTAAACATTTTTAACTACTAAATAATTTGCAAACATTCAAGATTTTGATGAATTTCGTCAAGATTTAAACTTTAAATGCTTATAAAGAAAAAAAGTGTGTCTTTGTATTTTAAATATTTTTAAAACTGCATTTAGAATAAATTACAAAAAACTTTGTTTTGAATTTTTAATTTTATTATACCGCCATATAAAGTGATAATAGGCAGAAAAAAACACTCACATCATTCCTAAATCATTACATTCTTTCGTTCCGCTCAGAATCTTAAAACTAATCAATATATTATTATAACAGACGACTATTGCAAATATTATAATAAAAATACTGTAAATATTGAACACGAAGTTAAAGATAAACTTATGGAAGTTTACATTACTCACGTTTAAATTGAATCTATATATTTTGATGTTTAATAGTTATTACAAGCGTTCAAAAAAAAAAAATAAAAAAAAAAATAAAACTGTAAACTCTTGATATTTTGATCAACATAATACTATATTGTTTTAATGATATTGAGGGTTTTTAATATGAAAATTACGATATTTTTAAGAACCGAGTTAATCAAATATTAATATTTTTTTTTAAACACTGTCACTTGTTAGATCATCATATTTTAAAAGTATTCCAAATTTGAGTTATAATCTGTTACATCTAAAGACTGAAAATAGGGTAAGCAGTAAACCGAATTATCGAATAAATCGAATTTCCAATTTTCTCGATATTGTAATAATAATAACCCACGAGTTATCGGCTTCGGCACGAATATATTACCATGAGGTTTATTTTACGAGCACGCCGCCTACAAAGTTTTCTAATTTGAAGATTTGAGTTCTGTTTCGCCTGCAAATCATCACTCTCGGGACTGTAGTCCTGATCAGAAACAATATTGAACCGGTCAATCAAAACATCGAGATGAACATCGCATCTAAAAACCCCGCTACTTCTCCATCTTTGTTAGTAATGAGGTGTCAGAAATTTCTGATCCCGTTTGGAAAAGAGATTTCCAATATTGGCCTTCAAAACTTTTCGTTTAATGTTTAACACTGCCATTCGTACGAGAAGTGGACATAAAATATGATAATATCTGATGATCGCATTATATATTATATTAAATAAGTAAAGATATTTGATTATTTCGTGTGGATGTTTTCAAGAATCAGGTTAACACCCAGTGTTAAAAACAGATAACTAAAACATTATCTAGATAAAGATAATAGATCAGCAGTTCCCAATATGCTGCAATCAGACCTCATTTTAAGAGCATCTCGGTTTATCTAAAAATAAAAAAAAAATAATTTGAAATAATTTACTGTAGTTGAAAAAAAAAATATTTTATGTTTATAATTAGTTGGCACACTATATATATATATCGTAAGCTACATTATTAAACTCGTTTTTTACTTTTAAAGTAGTTTATCTGTCTTGCAATATTTTTTCTCTTTATTTTCAACTATAATTTTATAATTTGTTTATAATATATTTAATGCTAAATAAGATAATTTATATCAGATAAAAATGAGAACTAGTATTCTTTTTATCATGTTCCTCACGAGATTCACAGAAAGTCACCATAGCAAAATTTGATCCAACAAAAGGGTTAAAAAGACTGGGAACCGTTATATTAAATTATTGATGTAATTTATCTAGATAAAAGGTAACAATTTATAAAATATATAAATATACGTAATTTATATAGATGAATAAAAAGATTAGCCGGTTTTTGTACTTTTTTATACTTGAATTAAATTATGCAATGGCATAGCTAGAAATCTCCAGTGGAGGGATAATTAGAATAATATACCTTAAAGTTTTATCCAGTAATTATTTATATTATATTAAAAAATTGGTTTAAAATATTTCTGATTTTTAATATTTATAATCTAGAAGTAAAAAAAGATTTTCAACATTTGTATTTACATAATTATACTTCAATAGTATTATTTCTTATATAAATCGTCGTGTTTTTCTGCCTCTGCAGCCGATCAGTAATAATCATGTACAATAAATGGAAATTAATGAAAATAATGCAATAACATACAACAATATTATTGACCAATGACTATCAAGATATATTTTATAACTATAACTGCTTTGAATTTGTTTATACTATTAAATAAATAAATATCTGTATATAAATAATGAAATAATGATCTAGATATATTCATATAGATAATAATTTTTCATCTAAATAAGCGAGTCTCAATACTGTTATCACCCTTTCATAATAAATCCATCATAATTTACCACAGATAAAGATATACTAATAAAGTCACACTGTATAACAATATTTATTGTGATGAAGTATATATTATGATAGAACACGTGTATTTGCATAAAACATAAATTCAAATAATTATTGTGTTTTTTTTTTTGTATCTGTATTTATTCACTTTCGGAGCGATAAAAATGCTTCGATTATTATGTTATATTATGTGATATTATATAAATTCTGTCAAGTCATTTTCAATACAACAAAAAAGTCAAATCCAGGTTATGTAGTATAACATTAAACTTAAAATCAAGGCATGATAAATAATTTAAAGCGCTTCTTCAATTATATTTCGATCACGTTATTTCGTGACTAATACGGAACAATAATTCGACGGTTGAAGCATACCTAGTTTAGAGATCAAAAAACCTGAAAAAACTAGATTTTTTTCTGAAAATTGGAAAAATGTATTTTTGTTTAAAAGTTGCAGAAAAAAAATTGGGTTTTCCGGAAAAAAAAGAATTATCTTATTAAATCAATTAGGTGCTAAATGTAAAAAAAAAGATTTAATTTAAAAAGGTTTCTTTATCTATTTTTTAAACTGTAATTTTTATACCTAAATTATTTTACCTATATAAATAATTTTAATTTTCCAAAAAATATTTAAATTCATTTTTCAAAAACTTTGGTTTTTTTTTAAAAACTTATTGTTTTAATATCCTCCGATTTTCCTGAATTTTTCCAGCATTTCAATGCCTATACCTAACCACACATATTTTTTGTCGAAGGAAAACAAATTAAAATATTACTTATTTTTTGTTATGGCTGCATTTTTCAGTGACTGTCCCAAAACGATTTCGAATGGCTATTATAGTGCATAATTATTTAATATGTCAGTAAAACAGCTATCTATATATAATAAAAAGACCCGAGAGAGTTTACATAATGATAATATTATGGCGTCTTTAGATAAACCTGCGAAGTTTAAAAGGATTCTGGCTAGACCGATTCAAATAACGTTCGACACGGGCGGGGGCGTGGGCGATGATCCAATTTCCTAATAACAATACAATCAGTTTCTCATTGTCTAAACCATCATTGTTTTCCATCGGGCAATTGTGATTTTCACCACCAATGTGTGTACGCATAAACACTACCGGCCAATCGTTATTGAACTTGGTTTATTTTTATCAGTTTTCGTTTAAAAATTGTAGTGTATAGTTTGGGTATTAATGGTTATATAGATGAGTGGTTCTCAATTAGTATGAAGCTATGGACCCTCAGCTAAGACCTTAATTGGTCCGGGGACCCTCTGTTTTATGAATACTTTCGTTTCAATTTTGTTTAATATTATGAAAATAAAAAAAAAATTATATGATTTATTTAAATTTAAATATCTTTTTGTAATAATATAAACAAAGATTTTTCTCAAAAATACAATTTAAAGAGATTTATTTGATTTAACACTTGATATTAAATACATCACTATTACAATTACCTTTTTTTTTAATTTTTCAATAGTCCCAGAAATACCTGAAATTTTAAATGACTACTAATTTAAATAATTTCATTAAAATAAAAAATAAAAAACACTAGACAACCGCGGACCACCAATTGGGAACCATTGATATAGACTGTTCGGAATTGCTTAATTTTATAAACTTCTATGTCCTTTGACGACAAACTAGGTCTACTTATATTTTTCATATGAAATTGCACAGAAATTACTATGATCTAAATGCTTCTTTAATTAGAATCATAAGATTAGCTAATGATACTCAAATTGATTTATTTAATTTAAATTAATCGAAACTTTTGTAATTATATAATTAGTATCTAATTTATGTTATATATTCATTTTTTGTACAATTTTTACTTGTTTTTTAATTCACTTTTTTATTATTATACGTATGTTATAACATGTATTGAGCTTTTTAGCTCGTTTCAATTAATTAAAAAAATTCTATTGTTTCGTGTACCTGTTGTAATTGATTGGATAAACGAAGATTGTGCTAATATATTTCAGATATAAATGCCTATGTATTAAATTTTACCCAATATACATTTTAGGAATATATTTATTTAGGTAGGTACACGAAACAACCAGTGGCATATTTACGGGGCATAGATCCCATTATATGCCCTATTGATACTAAATATCTAAACATCTAATATATATATATATATATATTAATATATTTTGTGCAACATAATAATATAAGTTGTAACCAAAAAAAAGGTTATTTGTTTACGTAATCGCGAAATAAAAATATATTATCCTAATTATTGTTATGCATGGTTGCCAATTTTGCCAGTCTCAGGCAATGATTAAATGTTCATATATATATATATTATATACATACCTAGTCATAATCATGTATGACTACAAATGTAAACGTTGTAGCAAATAAAAATATTAATTATTACAATATCATAAAACTTACTGCAGTATGATTGTATGATACTTATATTACGGTGCAATTTGTTTTCTAATTTCAATAAAAAAAGTCATATTTTTACATTAAAAAAAAATATATATATAATTTCTACCTAGTAAAAATAAAGTTACGGGATAAGCGAACTATAAAATAGCAATCCCGTGAAACGTTATGATGTGGTTTTTGTCTTAAACCCATTAGAAGTAAAAGTAAACTATACTACCTATGTATTATATTAAAACTAGTACGTGCATAATCGCAGCCAAAAAGGTATACGTCAATGAGATAAATTAAAACTGTGGTAACATTATATTTTATAATATAAAACTAAACCCATGCCTATACATATAAAACAACATACGTCAAAGCCTAGAAAGTTATATTACTTTGATAACAAACACGGGCTTGGACATTTTTTGTAATATATTTGTAATAGGTATTATACACAGAATAATTGCATTTAAATAACTGAAAAACTACTCTTTTAAATTTTAAATTTAGTATATCAAAAATTTTCTAAAATATATATACTGAATAATTTTTATTAAAAAAAGGGAGTTCTCAATTGAAAAACATAAGTGTGTATCGCCACAGGACATTCTTTAAGTAGTGCAAAAAATCTCTAGAATCTGAAAATATTGTCTTAAAGTATATTATTTAAAAATTCCAAAAATCATAATTTGAATAAATTTATCATTAAATGAAATTATTGTGGTGAATATGCTCGATGAATCGTCCCGTAAATAATATTTGCATTGAAATTCGCACCCTAATCATAACGTATTATTATAAAAGGAGAAATAAGAATAAATAAATGTATCTATTTAATTAAGTACTTAAATATTCGATTGTAATAATCTGCAATCAATAACTAAGTTCACATGACAACTACTATACGGCAAAGAGAGTTTCCCAGTTTTTTTTTTTTTTTTATATTAAATGAAATTTTCGATACGTTTATCAAGAAAATTAATGGTCGGGTCCCGTTTTATATTATCTACTAAAAAAATCACAAAATATATTCTTAGAAATACACGTTTATGTATCAAAAATGAATAAATATGTAGTAAAATATGCTCGTAAAAACTACGTTTAAAAAAAAATAATTTTTTGATGTAAAATAATTATAAAACAAGTTATTATAGAAATATGTTTATTTATTAATTTATAATTGTAGGTACGAGTATATCTAATTAAAATTGCCTAAAAATAATCTAAAAACTAAGTACTTACCTAAAATTTAGAAAAAAAATAATATTTTATAAAATTGATTGTGTATAAACTTTTTTAAAATCTTAGGTATAAAAATCAGTTTGTGTTTAACTCCCGACCGAGCAACACATGTGTCGCTTTATCGCGTCTATATTTTTATCTTCCGATAGAAGACAACACAACACAGGACTTAATTGTTATACATGTACGCAGTTTCATTTGTCTCTCAAGTCTACTTAACCAAATCAATTGTGAATTGTGTCAAAAAAAAATCCGAATATCGGCTTGTGTATCCCACTTCCGTCTTGCCACGGAATTTCAAACTCCCAAACCCAAATCATCCAAAAATTGGTAATTATAATTGCTATACTCGTACATCTATACGATATCTACGTAATTAATTAATTGTTGTCCGCGCTCCTCGGCGCTGCCGGCGGCAGCTATTTATCTGATCTAACCCAAGTCACGATAACGACAATACGCACAATGAACCGCAATAATAATGTAAATACTACTGATTTAAAAAATAAAACCTCAAATAGAAATAAAACAAATTCCACGTCGTCCAGTCGTATACAGAGTGCATCAAATGATATGTTCGAAAATTCTGACATGGACATAGACGTTACCGTAAAAAAAGTCTAGTAAAACAGGTAGGAATCTTTCATCCTCTGACGAACTTTCCACAAGCAAAATAGCTAAGACGACCCAAAAAAGTATATTTTCAACAACAAATAGATACTCTTGCCTTGCTGCTGATGACAACCCAGAAATAGCGTTCCCATCTCAGAATCTTTCAAACGAAGCATCAGACGATACTAGTAAACCCGTCAAACCTCCACCATTTCCACCACCAATTATGGTTCAAGGAGTACTTGACTTTGTTACGCTTCGCAACAATTTTCTCAAACTGCTTGGTGCAGAAAATTTCTTATTCAAATCATCCACTAATGATTTAAAAATCCTCACTAAGAATTCCGACTCTTATAGAGCTGTGATAAAGTATTTAAATGCAAATAAAACTGAATATTACACATATCAACAACGTGAAAATAAAGCTTTTCGTGTTGTTATACGTAATATTCATCCTTCCATCCCATTAAATGAGATTGGAATCGCCATTCAAGAAATTGGCTTCACAGTGCGTCAAGTTGCTAATGTCCGTCAAAATAAAAAAAAAAAAAATGTGCCTCTCTTTATCGATCTGGAACCAGCTGAGATCAACAATAAGATACTCCACGTAACATCCATTCTTCACACCAAAGTTCGAATCGAAGAGCCATATAAACGTCAGGAAATAATTCAATGCCAAAACTTCCAGAAATATGGCCACTCCAAAAGCTATTGCTCACACTCACCTCGTTGCGTCCGCTACGCTGAACTTCACCCATCTTCATCTTGCACCAAATCCATAGATCAACCTCCAACATGCGCTCTCTGTGGAGGAAGTCATCCAGCAAATTACCGCGGATATACCGTTCACAAAGACCTACAGAAATTTCACAATAATTCCAAAGCTACAACCAAACAAAATGTTAATTTAAATTATAATGTAAATGGGGGTAAAACCACTAGCGATGGAACACTCTCTGGTCAACCTAATCTCAATTAAAATAATACTAAGGAATTCCCAAGCCTTCCGGCAAACGTGTCTCACCCACAAGATAGCAAAGACAAACCAAGTTACTACAAAAAAATCATTTCAATTTAAATATGTTTAATACTCAACCCGATAACAATCTAACCTCTCAATTTTCCTCATTCTTATCAAAATTAAAATTAGTGATAAATCCTTTAATCCAACTTCTCACTACTGTTATAAATAAACTAGTCCTAAAGATGCTAAATAGACAAGCGAACGTAAACTCCCTTAGAATTTTTCTTTGGAATGCAAACGGTCTTAAACGTCCTGAATCTAAACTGCTCAACCTATCACAGAAAAACATATAGACATTACACTTATCTCAGAAACTCACTGCACCTCAAACTCTAAACATTTTTTCCCCCGGGTACAACATTTATCGAACCGACCACCCTGATGGCTCTGTCTATGGGGGCTTGGCCATTATAATTTCAAAAAAAATACAATGCCAACCGTTACTTAATTACAAAACTAACACTATTCAAGCTACAAACATCTTAATTACTCTGAATCATATTCCCACTACTATATCCGCAGTTTATTGTTCTCCAAGACCTGCAATATCATCTGAACATCTCTCCCAATTTCTGAATTCACTTGACCGCTCATTTCTTATAGGCGGCGACTTCAATGTCAAACATTCGCAATGGCGATGTCGGACCGATAACACTAGAAGTCGGTTGCTTCAAAATATTGTACTGAATACAAGAATTACATTCATATCTCCTCCGGGGCCTACTTACTGGCCTTCCCACCAAAACCGGCACCTCGATATTTTAGATTATTTTCTCACCACAATCCCAAGACACATTACTCATTCCATAAAAAATCTAGCATATCCAGCATGTGACCACAGTCCAGTTCTTCTTAATCTGAATTGTGAAATTTACTACAATCCTCCCCGTTCTTCTTTAGCGAAAGGACCAATCAATTGGAGTTCCTTTTCAAAAAATCTAGAAAATGCCACTAACCTTAAAATCTCACTCAAATCAACCGACCAAATCCACGATGCAGCGCAAAACCTAACGACCTCAAGCCAAACCGCCGTTGTCAAAGCATCGTATGTCACAAATACACCTGAGAACTCAAAATATAATATCCTTCCTCCCCAAATTCAAAAATTAATAGTTAAAAAAAGAAGGGTTCGCTCGTTGTGACAAAGATCCAACCTGCCTTCTGATAAACGACTATTAAATAATCTATCAAATTTAATCAAAAAACTCATTATAAAACACAAATCCAACTTTTTCCAAGAAAAATTTCAATCACTAAATTCTAATGACGGTTCTCTATGGAGAACTACCAAAAATATTCTCAAAATCAAAGAACAAGCTACACCGCTCAATGGTCCAAATGGAGAGCTAGCGATCTCTGACAAAGATAAAGCTGAACTTTTTGGAACCCATCTCTTAAATATATTTACGCCACATTCTAATGTTAATCCTGAATCTACACACCTCGACAATATTGCCAGATTTCTTGACAGTCCTTTACCAATGTCTCTCCCAGTAAAACACACAAACCCAAATGAAATCAAACACTTAATTAGAAAACTAAAGCCAAGGAAGTCACCTGGATACGATTTAATTACAAACAAAATATTACAACATTTGCCCAATAAAATTCTATTACTTCTCACATTTATTTATAATTCCATGTTAAGACTTTCTTATTTCCCTCAAATCTGGAAATTTTCTATAGTAATACTTATACATAAACCTGGTAAACCCAAATACCTACCGTCATCCTATAGATCTATAAGTCTACTACCAATTTTAGCTAAACTGTTCGAGAAAATTATCATCAAAAGAATTAGACCACTCATTCATTTAAACAATATAATACCCCACTCAAAATTTGGCTTCAGGACATCTCACTCGACAATACATCAAATACATAGAATTACTGATAAAATTTAAACTTCGTTCGAAAATAAAGAATACTGCCCAGGAGTTTTTCTAGATGTGGTCCAAGCCTTTGATAGGGTTTGGCATGATGGCCTCCTATACAAGTTAAAATTATTCCTCCCAGCTCCCTACTATCTAATAATCCAATCCTACCTCCATGATCGTACATTTGCAGTTCGACAGGGCGACTCAATATCCTCCTACTTATCAGTCTCTGCCTGTGTTCCACAAGGAAGTGACTTATCACCCAATTTATTTAACATATATATATATATATATATATATGTTAAATATTAAATATTTATTTTTTATTTTATAATATTTTATTATTTTACATATACATCAGATATTCCAAAAACAGCAAACACAACCATAGCAACTTATGCAGATGATACAGATATACTCTCCTCCAATTCAGATCCTATTTTATCCACAAACTATCTCCAAAATCACCTCAATTTAATAAACACCTGGGCAACCAAGTGGAAAATTCTTATAAATCCCGATAAATCTTCCCAAGTGCCATTTACACTGCGTAAACACAACGTCCCCTTACTCCAACTTCAAGGAGTCGTGATTCCTTTATCGAATCAGGTAAAATACTTGGGAATTTTACTAGACAAAAGATTGACATGGGGACCTCATCTTAAGTCCAAACGTAAAATCTTTAACTACCGCCTTCATCTACTAAGGCCTATTCTTAAATCCAAACTATCAATACACACAAAGTCCACATTATACAAATCTCTACTCAGACCCATCTGGGCGTATGGTATGCAAATCTGGGGATGAAATCTTCCCAAGTCCGCACTATCCAAAGCTTCCCAGTCCATCACTCTCCGGCTAATAGGCTCGGCCCCATGGTATGTAACAAATGAATCTCTACACAATGATTTGAGAATTCCAACTGTTGACCAACTAGCTGAATTATACTATAACAAATTTCACTCCAAACTGCAACACCATCCCAATCCTTTAGTCACTCGCCTAGCATTACGTACTCTTCCTGACAACCCACCACGCCGACTTAAAAGAAATTAGTGCCATGACCTATTAAACTAATGAACAAAAAATAAATTACTAGAGGGTATCATCGCTGGATGATTTCCTTCATCATGTGCCTCATGTGTATTTTTATTATGTATATAGTGTTATATAAATTATCTATTATATTTATTGTGCCATGTAATACAGATTGTAAATTTTCTAAATAAAAAAAAAAAAAAAAAGGTATAAAAATAAGATTTTATGAATTATCGTATCTCAAAATGATTTGTAAATTTTCGGGATTTTGATGAATTTTGTCAAAATTTAAACATTCAATGTTCATAAAAAGTATTATGAATTTACGCTAATTTTATTTTTTTAACTAGGTAAACGTATAAGTTATAACAACATATTATAAAGAACCTTGTACTAAATTTACTTAATTTCATTAAAAAAAAAAATTAATACAAATTAAAAATGTCCTAAGCCTATAAATATAGCTCAATAAAAGACAAAATATTATAAAAATTAATTAATTTTATTGATAATTTTTTGAATGCGTACTCACACATATCATTCCGATTGAACGGTACGTTCTTTTTTTTTTTTAGTAAATTATTGGTTAACAACGATTTAGCTATTTAAGCAAAGTTATCGAAAAACAGACAATATAATATGATTAAATGGACCTAAGAAGATTATTAATATCCTTTTTCATTTTTTGGTTTCGAATTATTTTTTATAAATTGTGATATGTTTTCAACATTGTTTTCATCGATTATGTGCACTTCACTAGTAGTGTACTTCTTTTCGTAAAAAAGCACATTTGTTAAGTTGTAATTTTAATTTGTGTATTTGTAACGGTGTAAATGATATTGTTTCAACTTATATTAACAATCTTTTAATCTGCATAACTAGATCCGTTAAGTTTTTGAAGAAGTTATCAGAATTGCAGTGTTAAGACTCATCTAAATAAATTATATCTATATAATTATTTATTTATCTTTCAACATATCTAGATAAATAATTACAAGTTACCTTAATATTTATTTTAGATAAATATTTCACTTATATAATAGATAATTTTACAAGATAATTTTTTTTGAAAACAATTTCCAGAATTGTCTGAACATTTTTGAATTTTATTCTCTTTACCTCGGGCGCATCTTGTAAATAGCATAACACGGTCTACAAAATATTGTACTTGTAATAAATATTATTTTTTATAATATTATTACCCTAATTATTTGTCTAATTTTATAGTTTTTTTAAGTTAATGTTTAATGATAAACAACGCATAATAAATTCTGACAAAAATAACCATATTTGACAGGCACAAATATGCATTGAGGTTATTTTTTTTTTATAATCATTAAACTTTAATTTATATTTATATACTTAAATATAATTATTTATATTTAATTTGGATAAAATATTTTTATATTTTATCTTTTAAGAAATGAATTTTGTTTGATAATTTTTTTTTCTGTGTCTTGGATAAAATAAAGTGTACATTATATTTTCTTCATACAGACGATTTTTTTGTTATCTGGTCCTAACACTGCATTGTTTATTGATTACTCTGTTCTTATTGTCTATAGGCGTAATTTTAAGTATATTTATTACTGTCTGATTGCATTTCTTCTATAAATCGACAATTCGCAATTCGCGTTTTTTTCGCCAATTATACATTTACATTATAATAAATGCAAGTGGTGGACACGTGTATAGACATTATTCAAAATGATTTGCAAAATGTTGAAGTGCATTTTACAACACTTTAAGCTTATAGTAATCTATAATATAATTAGCATATTAAGCTGATATTTATTATTTTTAATATTTATCAGCAGGGCTCACAAAGTTTTAATATATGACAAAAAATCATTGCAATTTATAACCTAACAAAATTCGGTAACAAAAATAATTCATATGACAAAACATAAAGATTAACAAAATATATAATACATCATTAAATAAAAAATAACGCAAAATTAAATATTATATAAAATATCATTAAACGAAAAATAACACAAAACGAAATAATTTAAAATCTATTAATTTTAAAGCCATTATGTTGGTTTCGCATTGATATCTAGTCCACGTGATTTATTTAAATCTTAGAAATCAATCCTAGAATTTGTTGTATTCTGTATCCGGGCCATTATTTTCACATTAGATATTATTTTTAACGATTTAACAATAAATGTAAAATTTGAATAACGATAAACGCAAAGAAATTGCAGAACGTTTAGGCTGTAATAATAACGTAAAATGAATTTTTTTTTTTTAATACAGGCTTCAGTTATCATTATTGACTAGTAAAGGTATTAAATATTATTGTTTAAGTAATGATTAATTCATAATAATATTCTGTATATGTTTTATAATTATTAGATACATCTGACTTGAATACATTTAATTAGCCTTAATAGAATTAGGTTACATTTTTTTACTTCTAATATTAAGCTTTATAATAATTATAAATTAATTAGTAAAAACCTTAAAAACATACAATCTGTGAAGTATGAATTTCCTAAATATTACCATTTTGTATGTAATGATAATATGTCCAATATCTACAAACCATATATACTTATAACCATCTTACACATAATATAATATTATGTTATCTATTATTTTATGTAAATTTGTTTAAATTGTTTAGTAAAAATTCACATCATTTTATAACTAACGTTGAGACATAATAGAACATAATAATTGATAACTGCCCGACATGATGGTTTTGCATGAATAATACAATTATTCAATCTTAAAGAAAATAATATGCACTTTTATATTACTAAAAAAAAATTTTTATATTTGAACTCAGACTCCATAAAATAAATTTATATCCAAGCGAATGCGTGCATAAGATAAACTAAAAAACACACAAAATCATAAATACAAAACTAAGATCTGGATTTTTATGTTATTATTAAAAAAAAAAAAAAAAATACTGTTAAATATATACTAAGAAATTTAAAAATATGCTAAAAAAAGTTCTTTATTACATGCTAAATTATACTAAATATCTTAAAAAAATAATAAAATATATTATGTAAAAAAAAAAAATTCATTTTCAATATCAGTATACTTCTGCATACAATTTTTTTTTCTAATATTCATTGAAACGATCTCAAGTTTGTCAATAATTGTCACAAATGGATAGTAGGGAGATAATATGATTTATTTTCTATGTATATATCACTTATATATATGCTATATGCATGATACTACCCATCTCCAAGAGGAGACGTGTGCCGTCTTCACTCCCAGTGAGGTGAAACATAGTTGGAATGATACAATCGGATGACAGCACGGGAAAATGGTAATTGCGTAGAACCACACAAATATTTCACACTTTTCTGTGAATCGAACCAATGACTATATGAGTCGCAGTCAACTGCTCAATCTACTTACAATTATGTACAAACTATTATACCTACAGTTTAATTGAATAAAATATGCAAATTTAATAATGGAAAATGTAATATTGATTTTAGAACAAATACCAATATAAAGTTACAAAATGTGATTTTAAATTTTCAAATTGAAAATATCTGCCTGTCGACAATCAGAACAGGAAATTAAATTAAAAAAAAAATAAATTTCACGAATCAGAGCAAAAAATAAAAAAAAATGTACCAATTATTTATAAAAAATGCAATTTTATAGAAATATGCAATTTATATAGGTAGTCATTTTTTCTAAAATATGCAAAAATATGGAAAAAAAATAAATAAATAATCTACACTTTACAAAACGTCAACATTTCAAATCTAAATAATTCTAGGTAAATTGTAGAAGAATATGTTTTTGCATAAAAATTCTGATACAACAATAATACTGAATATTGTACTTATAGGCTAATTTATTAATATA